>QLOY01004823.1:0-19149 GCA_003313965.1 Megacollybia marginata
GAGGAAGATGAGATGGTGGTTCACTTGGGTCTGGGTGAAGCGAAGCCATGGGAACATAACTCGGGATTCTCATTTCCCCCAAGGTTTGTTGGTCCAGAATTCGAATCGACGGAAGGAGGACGGCATTAATACCTTGGTGGGCTCTTCCAATGCGGTGTGAGGGGAAGACCAAAGAACCGGTACTCGTTCGTGAGTGTGAAATGTAAGGCAAGCAAGATCGTCCATGTCCTCTTCTGCGAATCCGAAGAGAGTGCGTTCCTATGACAACCGTCATGGTAGCGAACACGCGTACTCCCAAGGAGATTGGAGAGGAAGCAGTGAGAATCCGATGAGGAGGATACATCCTCCTACGACTGTCGCCTTGCCCTGAAAACCAAACCACTTCATTCCCGACTCGACATCCTCATCTCACAGACGCAGGAGACGCGAGAGCTCATCAAACCATACGTGGTACGCGTCATGCAGCGATTCTCTGCAGCTTAGTTAGTATTGGACGAATTCTCTCCTTCGTCCAAACAGTGACTTTCTGAGGTGTGATACTTCTCTGTGAAAGTAGACTAGCACCGACAGATTGAGTCACGAGTGGGCTATCACAACAGAGAAGACCAGTCACTGATTTTGCAAATTCCTGTTAACAGAGTGAACCGAGTGTGATGCAAAGAGGTAAGGAACTGACCTGCGAACGAGCCCCCTAGGCCGTTGGTGTAACAGGCGAGGAATGTGCCACCGGAATCGACCTAACGGTACCTGAAGAGGCCTAACCAATGCATAAATTGCAAGTATCCTTCGTTGCGACAGGATCTTACCAAATAGAATACCAGTGAGGGTCCAATCGGATACAACGTTTTGTGCTTCGGACACTGAAAAAGCAATGCCCCAACGCCAAGACATTGCCACCACGAACGAGCTGCGCTTAGTACGGGACTGTGAGTGGTCTGATTTCAGCGGAAATTTCCCGGTCCAACCCGAAGGAAGTGTACATGTACAGCAAGTACGAAACCGGTACATTTCCGAATGGGCACACCTGCAGGATTGTCAGCAATGATAATTGGACAAACAAAACATACGAGTGTTCGTTCCAGTTCAGAGGCCATGAGAGGAATCAAGAGCATTGTAAGGAACAAGGCCCGCAAGTTTTACGGTGAAATTTGTTGCGCACAAGATGGTTTGCCTGGCTTTGGTGGTCACGGTTAGAGGCCTAATGGAAGCAGACTACTCTAAGAGCGGATGCATTTCACTAAGAGAGGCCTATAGATATACTTTTGGTTGGGGCAGGTTGGCGGTTGAAGACAAGAAGCGTGACTTTGCGTGACAGCCCAACTCTTTCTTGAACCACCACCGCTGCTACAATTCATATCTTCTTTTAGCAATGGACTCGCTGCCAGTGTTTCTGGTAAGCTCGAAAACGCATACTAATTGGAAATGCTATGTTCCCTTCTGGCACTTCATGCTTCCCCTGGTCTCTTCTCGTGAACTTTACTACCTGGCTTTCCTCTTCGTGCGGCACTCGCCGACGTCTTCACTTCTCGTTATAATCACAATTGTCTTATCTCACCAAGACCCTTCGTCAACGGTCGGTGTACATGTGGCATGTGCACGGCTCGGGCCGTAACCTCAACCGTTCGATTCAACTTTAGCCAACGCGTCGCGCTCTCAAAGCACAAGCTTGGTGACGAATTGGTAGGTCTCTGTCCTTCCCATCGTCCTGCTGAAACATCAGCTCCCATCACCACTGTCACTATATGCCCAACTTGATGGATCGCGGCTAGGTACGCACACAGCTCATTTGCTTGCTACATCTTATTCAAACTCCTTAACAGCAAAAGGCCCCTTTTGAACACCATTGTCACCAGTATGGATCTCCAAGTCATTCAGCTCAAGCATATCCGTCAGTTGCCAGTATTGGAGGGTCGAGAGTTACAAGGGTCGCCGGGTTTGATGCTATAAAAGTTGGTACCCGCCTGGAGTTCATTGCCCTATGCTTGCTGCAGCTGTCATTGTATGCATTGATTCTGAACTGATATACTTGATGTGGTGCATCGTGTTACTTTTTGTGAGATACTTATCGACTCGGATTGAAAAAGGGAAATCAATGTTGACCCATTGTCGCGGACATGTACCTGTCTCATCACCAGCTAGCTCAGAGCCATAAAGAAATTGTATCATTGTATCAACAAGAACATTGTGGTATGGGAACTTGAAACTGTATATTCTACAAAGGACCGTAGTGAGCATTCACATCTACAGCCATGATGTCGGGTGACAACAGGTGATGAATGGACTGTTTTTTGGCTGAGGCAATAGCAAAGTTAGTAGGGTTTCAGCAGTGAGTTGGATGAGCTACTCACTAACGGAATCAGAAGGTGCCTAAAGTTTCACTGAATCAATGATTGAGTCAACAGTGTTGTTGGTGACCCTGAGACCATCAAGTAGGCCACAAAGTATTTTGATATCCTCTCGAAATCCCTTCTTCTGTCTCTCAAGCTCCCGGTAGACCTGGTTCCAATGAAATGTTATGGAAATTATGCAACAGGGATTGTCTACACATACCGGCCTTTCATAGTGTGGTGGATAAGGCTTGTATAGCCGCTCATAACGACTCTTATTAACCTGCTTTCCAAATTGATTCTTTCTAGGAGACATGGGTGACTTGGAGGTAGGATGAAAAACGACACAAAGAAGGAGAAGCAAGTCGCACAAGGTGGGAAATTTATGTAAATTGTATGTAAACAGAAATGGATTGTTGATACCCAGATATGGATATGGCTTCGAAGTGGGCAGATCAGTAGATCATGGAGTTAACAAACTCTAGAAAGAAAATCTTGAGCTTCTCTCCTGAGTCTTGGAAGATCGCAAGACATGATTGAACATGATTAAATTTTGATTTCAAACTTACATAATTGGTCACAGCTCAAGAGACGCTCACATCAAAATTAATGCACCATGTGGATATTCTGCTCCAAAGTTGTAGCCTATGGCTGCACAAATCCTACAAGGGATTTTATGCTATGAAGTCTTCTGAGCTTTCCCCTTCAAATCCAAATCCAATCCCAATTCCAATGTTCCAGAGTGTGGTCTGGTGCTCTACCAAGTTCTGGGTTCTAAAGTTCCTTCTGAGATCACAACATACGGAGTTCTGTCGGACTTGCAAATAGGGGCACAATGGCACAGAGGTGTGGTACCAATAGTCTTGTGGAAGTGCCCTTCCTGTCCTGCATGTCTGTGATATCTACTCCTTGTGCAAACTTCTTTTAGTCCCCTGACCAAACTCTTCAGCTTTCTGAGCCCCCAAAACCTTCTGACTCAGAACCCCATACTTTGTAGCATTGGATATATACACCGTACACATAATTTACACAGTCGCATGATGCTAACATGCTTGGATACTATATCAGGTACTTTATGTAATCTAATTAGGTACATATTCAAAGTCATTGGAGCGGGGTTAATTCAGGTGTAGCCCAGGAAGCCTGGGCTGTATGGCCCTAAAGGGCCACAATAGCCGTAACTTTTTTAAGGCTCCTGTCAGTCTGTTGTGGGTCTAGGCATTTAGCCGAGTGTGTAAGGTGTTACATCTCGTGAACACCATTGGAAATTGTAGCACATGGGCTATAGAAGTATATCACCTAATAGTGTTCACAACAGTGTTATTTTGTGTTGTTACGTGCTGGGCCAGAACCCAGGGGCTACAGGGACCTTTCTGATGCCGTGTCACAACCTTCCATCATGATCCTGTCAGATCATCTTCGGAACCCATCGGAACCACTTGGAACAGCACTCCATAGTCCGAGCCAGGCTACTGGTGACTTATACACCTCTTTATTCATTCTTTACCACGATTCAACTTTAGCTAATGCATCAGAATTCTAATTAGTCCCTGCTATCCCCAAGATGCCTTGCGTCATCCTGTCATAGCACAGGAGCTCCCAGGATGTGCCGGGATGGAGGCAAAACTCTGACCTCACCTTAGAGGTGACAGGAAGTAACAGAATGGGCCAAAGATGGCCAAACCTGTCCTCATTAGTTCCCAGATATCCCCAAAACATGGCAACAGTGTATGTTGCAATACTTACTCCAGGTCAGTGATGGTGAGCTATCAGCTGTATAGTATTACTAATGGCTATATTAGGATAAGTGCCCAATAAGCGCCTGAGCTGACATTTTTTCTAAGGCTGCCCTCAACCCAACCAACCAGACTGCTGAAAAGGAACCTCTGACTGTGGAGGCAGGCAGACTGCACTGGAATGAAGTGCTATAATGGGCTGGGAGAACCAACACCAACAAACATACATATACACTGGTAGGCACTAATTTCAACACCCAAACCACCTGTGTATCCCATCAATACATACAAATTGGAAGGGGCCAGGAACTGGGTTACCAGATCTAAGTTGATGTGTTTGTGTTGTAAGTCCAACACTTGAACTTTTAAACAGAACCAATGAAGCACATGACCAGCCATTGCCACAGGTAATGTACCATCCTTAAAGGGGTTCAGGAGTGGGAATATTGACTTCTATTTATATTCAGATCACATCATGACATCAGTTAGGTCACACTGCGTTCAGCGCTTATCTAACCTGATTTGTTTAGCTCTGTTTAGCCCTGTTTAGTCAGCTAAATGAAGCCTGTTTACATAACTTCAGCTAAACAGGTTTTGTTTAGCTGACTAAACAGAGTTAAACAAATCTGATTAGATAAGCGCTGAACGCAGTGTCAGTGTGTCGGCATGTCAGTGCTGGCTGACACAGCAAGCTCACATTCCATCAATTTGATACAAAATGCTGGGAAAAATGACAGTGAAGTTATCTAGAATGCAATGTTTAAAAGCTAAATGGTATCACAAAGAATCAGTCTTCAATTACATGGAGCACAGCCATTGCAGTGGAAAGTCCATTGACATTGTCTTCCCCATCTTTTTCATCATCTTCCTCATTTCCAGCAGGATCATTGGCCTTGACATTAGAAGACAATGCCATGTCACATGACATTGCCATTGATGACATGGCAGGTGGCATTAACCACCCAGGTCCCAAATCAACACGTACACCAGGGATGAGATTACCATTGAATCCCTCATGTTTTGAAAGATGTAGGAGATGGTCATGATGGAGTTTGTTGAAATGAAGATGATTGAGGTAATAAAGGTTAAGCTGGTGAGCAAGGAGAGGCTCTCTCGAAGACAAACAATTGATGCAATGCTTGAGATAAAGCTCCTCATCATGCATGAAAGTGACAAGACAGTGTATCTCAACATTAAGCCATGCAATCTCATTGTGAGCTCCCTGAATTTTGTAATACCAGTCCATAGCAATCTGTCCTGCAGGTGTAGCCCAGGCATGTGTTTGGATGTCTTGATGAACATCACAGAGAAGGTCAAATTCTGAGAGGAAGGAGTACTCAACTACTTCTTCCCAATGTAGCTGAGGTTTGTTTAAGGGTTTGGCTGCTGCTGAGGGCAGTATGAATGAGCCTGCAGGGCCTTTGTGATGTGTTTCTGATGTTTATAACCTGTACCCATGAATGCTTTGTGTTTTCAAGAAAGAACCAACACACCAGTTTGTGACATATTCATTTTTGTTAATTCAAGCATCTGTGCCATGATTAGTCATATCTAAACATTGGTGGTATATCCTTTTTCTAAACAACACCTCTGCTTTTTTCCAATGTGGTGATCCAAAAGACCAGTGCTTATCAATGTCATAGTGTTGTTTGAGATCTTGAACAGCTTGCAGAGCCTTGAGCATTCACTCTTCTGTATGCCTTCATGTCCCTTCAACAACCTTCATGATGTCTGGTTTCCCAAATGCTGTAGGTGTAAGGCAACGAGCAAAATGAGAGCTTATCAGGCCACTCAAAGACTCAGTGAAACTTATAATACCAAAACTAAAGAATACAGTGAATAGCTAAGGGCTTAAATACTAAATGGCTATCTGGTTGACTAGTGATGTTGTAGGCTCGGCTCAAGCCACCAGGCCAGCCGAGCCGAGCCTGTTCAAGCTGAGCTGAGCTGAGCCTAATCTACGGCTCTATGTGGCTCACGGCTCAGGTTTGGATCTTGCCAGGCCGTGGGCCGTGGCTTGAGCCACTATTACTAAGGAACATCTTTTTACATGTAACGGTGTAGTACTTTACAGGACCTAATCTAATAAGCTTTTCAGCCACTAATTGCTTGGTTTTTCTTCTGTCAACCATCATCAATGGCCCCCAGCAATGCTGAAACCCAAGATTCCCGCCAAGCTCGTGATAGGCGACCAGCTGCAAAGTTACTAAATGATCAAAATTCGGAGCGCCTTCTAGGTACTCACAAAAAGGCAGTTGCCGAACATTGACGCCGGCAAGAAGAAGCAAGAGCGAAGGAGAGGAAAGATCAGGAGAATGGAAGCACTGTAGAGCCTATTGTTGACTCGGAAGGTCAGGGTGAAGAGGCATCCATACCAGTCCAGAAGCGGAAACACGGTAGCTTATTATTTGAAACCTTGTGCTATACACTTACCTTTCTTTGTGAAGCCGATAAAACAGTGCCAACACCCACAGGGACCTGTCAATCATCGGGGCATCCTGGCTCTCAAATTTTTAGCATAGACGAATCCAAATCCGAATCAGAGGAAGGGTTGAGGAACAAGAACAAGCGCCAGGATGCTCGACGCGACATCGATCACTTCTTTGCACCGTCGGTGCATCTCAGAGGTGACAAAACAGGCAGATGCCGGTGCCTGACATGCGAGTGAGTTATATTTCAGTTTCTTTTTCCTGGATAACTTACTAGTACTTACTATCAGAGCGGGGAAAGGCTGCCATAAAAAGGTTGTTGATCTAGTTGACCAACACAGTACACTGCACCGGCATCTAGATGTCTATCATAAAGTAAGTCTAGTTGTGTGGTAATTCCGGCTCACCATTGGGTATAGGGTCTTTATCAAAGCTGGTGTAAGCGAGAAAATTTTGTTTCCATGTTGCCCAGTGTTCGGAAAGAAGCAAAAGAGGAAGCCCTCACGAAGCTACACCAATCAAGCCTTGAGGGGCATCTACAGCCAACAACGGAAACCCCCAAACCAGCACCGTATAGTGACGAGCTCATGCGAGAAGCTGCAATTCAGTGGCTCATCGAGACAGATCAGGTAAATCATGATCTTACCTTGCATATTGACACTAATACCATGCTTAGCCAGTCACTGCCTTCGAGCATCCATCATTCAAACGAATGATCAATATTGCTGCTCGTGCAATGCATGATATCTTGTTGCCAAATCGTCATATTACCCGTGACATTATTATCTGCACATTCAAGAAACAGATGAATGCGCTGAAGAGCAGACTCAGTGTATGTGTTAAGTGCTGTCTGATTAGTTTTCTCAGTTCCGACAGGGCTCAAAAGTGAAAGGAACAATTAGTCTCACCGAAGATGTCTGGACAGCATCGAATGGGGACAGCTACCTAACAGTTACGGTGCATTGGATTGAGGAGGCAAATACTGGTAGCTGGACACTTGAACATGCACTTCTGGGATTCGTTCAGCTCAACACCAAACATGATGGCGATACCATTGGTACCGCGATGTTCAAAGTTTGCGACAGGCTGGGTATCTCGGACCGGGTAAGTGACGTGGTAACTCAGTTACCGTCATCTGATGGTTTAAGGTTGGTCATATTAGCTGCGAAAATGCAACCAACAATGATACAGCCCTTGCTCGCTTCGCAGAACTATACAAGGCTCAGACTGGTAAGGGGTTTAATGTTCAAAAACGACGCATCAGGTTTGTTTATTCCCAGCACCACAACCTAACTAAACTTTGCTTTAGATGCTTGGCTCACATTGTCAATCTAGCGACGCAGGCCGTGATTTCCACGAAGAGCAAAGCGAAACACTATGACCCCCACAATCCAGATGCCCACCTCCCTGATATGACTGTGCACATTCGTGATGAACTAGGTCTGGTTCGAGCCATCTGTGTCAAAGCCCGGTCGTCTTCCCAGCGCAAGGCCTTATTTCAGAATATTCAACTCAGAGTCAATGTGCAGAAGGAACCAGTACAGCTCCTTCTTGATATGAAGGTGCGGTGGGGTTCAACTAAGGTTATGCTTAGTCGGACATTATCATTGAAAGACGTACGTGTTTTTTAAGTTCTATCTGATGATCTTGACAATCCTACTTAGTCTGTCAACATCTTTGTTTACGAACTGGGTGCACAGGAAAAGAATTTAGAGAAGAGAGCGGCAATAGATGGTCTAAAATTGGGTGACGAAGAATGGCAGCGTGTAGAATGTTTCGTTCACATTCTGGAGGTTTGTATTCTAGCATTGAATCGTAACTATCTGACGATTAGACTGTAGGACTCTGAGGATTGTCAGCAAGCATTCTCCTCAGATACCAAGCCAACATTGTGGAGCGCCGTCCCAGCAATTGAACGCCTGCATACTGCCTGGTCAAAGAAACGGCAGGATTCAAAGTATGATGTGTTTCACGACGCACTCGATGCCGGATTAGCAAAGTTAGAGGAGTACTATGAAAAGACAGCCGAATCTGATGCACATATCATCGCAATGCGTACATTCTCGTACTTCATAACTTCTTCATATCAGTCTAACACATCATTAGTACTCCATCCAAAGCGGAAGCTCAAGTATTTCAAGAAACATTGGTCTCCCGAGCTCATTGAGGAGGTTATCAAGACAGCCGAGGCAGTAGTGGGTGGTTAACCAACACCTCTGTCTTTACTAACGAACCAATTTCTGCAGTTCAAACAATATTATGATGGACATCATGCTGCTCAACAGCTCGAGATGCTCACTCAGGATGCTGATCCCAATCCTTGCCCCACCAAGTGTCGCCGAACATCCTCTGCTGATGATGACAGTAGCGACGATGAAGGAATTGATGGGATTTTGGCCGGTGGAGATTGGCACTGTGAATTTCTGTTATACCTGAACACAGAGGAGATTGTTCCTAAGGGTATGAGTGTGGTGCAGTGGTGGGGGGTATGTATTTCTTATCAATTCAGACTGATTCTAATACATTTGTACTCAGCTATATGGATCACGCTACACCATTTGGCAAAAGATTGCTCGTGACTATCTTGCCATAATGGTGTCTTCTGTATCCAGTGAGCGGGCATTTTCGGCGGCAGGTATCACAATCAGCAAACGTCGCAACCGTCTCAAAGGCGACATTGTCGAGGCACTACAAGTCCTAAAATGTCTTTACCACAAAGACCTGATTTTTCGAGAGGTAGTGACTGTCATTGAGGAGGAGAATGGCATGGAAGTGGAAGAGGGTATGTTTTGCGTTGAGAGCAACGAGGACGATGGTTTTTCTTGGGATCAATTGGTGATCGACCTTGCTGGTGACGACAACATTGAAAATATAAGTTAGATGATGTAATGTTGATTCTCTTGGACTATACAGTACCTATAAGCCACGGCCTAAGCCTGAGCCGAGCCTAAGCCAGCTTGAGCCGCAGGTTAGGGCCCAGGCTTGGATTCTGGTAAGCCGAGGCCGCTTGAAGCCAGCCTGGAGCCGTGGCTTGCAGGCCGAGCCGAGCCGTAACATCACTATGGTTGACAAGTAAGCATAGGTGGAGTAAAGGGATAACAAGGGAAAAAAGATAAGCTATCTGTACCATATGCTCTGTGATAAGCTATCAGAAGTTAATTTAAAAGATAGCGGATAAGGGAAATGAAAGATAGCGTGATATGAAAGTGAAATGAAATAGGGTTCTGATAAGACACGTGGGATAAGGCACGTGATTTGGTGAATTCGTAACATTACCCCCCTTTTAAGATCATGGTCCCCATGATGGTGTTGTGAATTGGAACATAGGTTTGAAGGAATCAATGATAGTTCGGTTGGATGTGATGATGATTCCTCAATTTATAGATGTCAGTTTTGGCTTTTGAGGGTGTTTTTTGTGAAAGTTATCCACTTCTTCTTTGGCATGTTGAACATTTCCATGAGGTTCCCAGGAATTTTCTGCATCAGAGAAGCCTTTCCATTTGACCAGATATTCGATATATCGACCCTTTTTGCGACTGTCCACGATAGATTCAACTTCAAATTCTTCTTCTCCTTCAATTAAATCTGGTGGTGGTGGTGGTTCGTCAGGTTGGATATTGAAGGAGGGTTTGGTGAAGGGTTTAAGTAGCTTTTCGTTGAACACATCATGTTTTCGTCGCCAGGTAGGATTCTGCGGTAGTTTGAGCTGATATGCTGCTTGTCCCACCTTTTCTATGATTATGAAGGGTCCATATCATAAGTGATCTAATTTCTTGGCAGGTCGTTGTGTTTTGATATTTGTGCCTTCTAGCCATACTAGTTCTCCAGGTTCGTATTCTCAAGATTCGGAGTGGTGTTTGTCGAATTGTTGTTTCATTGCAGCCTTTGCTAGGGCCAACGCCGCTTCTGCTTCCTGTTTTGCATTGGAGAGTCGTTTAACCCATTCTGTGGCCGAAGGTACTTGATCTCTCTGTAGCTCTGTGCCAGTGTAAGGGTGATAACCATGATCAACGAAGAAAGGCGATTGTTTCGTCATGGAATGAACTTGATTGTTGTAACTGAATTCCATGATGGCACACCATTTGCTCCAGTTGTCTTGTAGGTAGTTGACAAATAGGTGGAGGTATGCTTCTACCTCTTGGTTTGCCCTTTCTGTTTGACCGTCTGTTTCTGGGTGGTAACCTGTGGATAGATGTCGCTTGATGCCAAGTTGTTTACATATTTGATCCCATGCTTTAGCCACTGTTTGGGGTCCTTGATCTGATATTAGGATTTCTGGAAGACCATGGTATCGGATTACCCTATCTCGTACGAGATTGGCAAATCCTTCAGTGCTAAGTTCCATGTGCATGGGTTCAACATGTATGCGGTGGCTGTACGTGTCGGTGAATACTTCAATTGCATTGAAGCCATTGGATTCGGGGAGGGGTCCAATCATGTCTGCTGTGACCTTGCGCCATGGCTGTTTAGGTATGTCGTGCAGGTTAAGAGGGGCGTGTAACGGTTGTCGATCAATTTTATCTTCTTGGCATTTGATGCAGCCATCAACGTATCAGCAAATCATCTTCTGCATTTGAGGCCACCAATAGTTTCGCTGGATAAGTTCCTGGGTTTTGTATCTCCCTGGATGTCCAGCTAAGGGATTGTCGTGATGGTCTTGGATGATTTGTTCACGTAGTTTGTGGTTTTTTGGCACGTATATCCGATTGTCGTAAAGGATTAGCCCATCTGATTCTTTCCATTTCTTGTCTTTTCCTTCCAAAGCTTGTTTGGCTGAAGGATCTAGTCTTTGTAATGGATCCTTTAGCTCTGGTAGGTATTCTGGTGGATCGTGAATCACGACTGCTTCTAGCGCTCTGAACGTCATAGGCACTAACATGACGACATTCTCGTTGTCTTTGTGCCCCATGTCGTGGTCTGGTCTCCTAGATAATAAATCTGCTCGTTGGTTCTGTTTGCCCGGTTTGTGATGCAGGGTATAGTCGTAATCCGCTAGTTCTGTGACCCAGCGGGCTTGTCGTCGATTGAGTTTCTGTGGTTGTCGGAAATACTGTAAGTTTTGATGATCTGTCCAGATTTCGAAGGTTTGTCTGGCTCCTAGCACCAGGTGTCTCCATTCCGCCAAGGCTTCCATGATTGCAAGCATTTCTTTGTCGTAGATCTCATAGTTTCGTTCTGTGGGTGAAAGCGCCTTGGAATGGAAGGCGACCAGGTGCCATTTGCCTTCTATCTGTTGTGAGATTACCGCACCGATTGCTCCTTCTGATGCATCTGCTTCCATTCTAAATTGTCCTTTGTCCTCGGGTATATGAAAGCAAGGTGCTGTCGTGATGGTTTCTTTTAGGGTGTTGAAGGCCGTTTGTTGTTCTGTTTCCCATTTCCATGCATCGTTTCCGGTTAGCTGCGTCATGGGTTTCGCAATTTTGCTGTAGTCTTTAACGAATCTTCTGTAGAAATTGCAAAACCCTAGAAATTGTTGCAGTTCCTTCTTGTTGTTAGGGACTGGCCATTTTCGAATGCCATTGACCTTGATTGGGTCCATTTTGACTTTGCCTTCAGAGACGATTAACCCTAAAAATTCTATTTGTTGTTTTTCAAATTTGCATTTTTCTGGTTTTAAATAAAGTTTGTTGGCACTGAGGATGGATAAGACCTGACGAACAAGTTTACAGTGTTCGTCTAGGTTGTCGGTGAAGATGAGTATGTCGTCAATATAGACAAGGACCTTTCCAGTATTGATTAGGTCTTGTAAGAGTTCATTCATCATTGTTTGGAATGTGGTGGGTGAATTAGTGAGTCTGAAAAACATTACCAAGGGTTTGAATAACCCTTGATTAGTGAGAAATGCTGCCTTCCATTCATCTCCTTCTTTGATTCGTACATTATTGTATCCCCATTGTACGTTGAGCTTTGTGAAATACTTGGCGCCTTTCAGCTTGTTCACTAGTTCTTGAATAAGGGGAAGGGGATATCGGTTCTTGATGGTCATGTCGTTGAGTTTCTGATAATCTTGTACTGGCCTTAGCCTTCCATCTTTTTTCTTGATAAAGAAGAAGGGGGAGGCCATAGGAGATTTAGAGGGTTGAATATGTCCAGTGCGTAAATGTTCTTCGAGGAATATGTCGAGTTCTTTCTGTTCATCCAGGTTGAGAGGATACACTTTGCACCCTGTTGGTTCTGATCCTGGCTTTAGCTCTATGGCGTGGTCCCAGGGTCGATTCGGTGGCAGGGTATCGAATTCGGTTTTCTTGAAGACTTCCTCGAATCCCTTGTATTGTTCTGGGATCGGGTCCGTCTTCTTGTTCTTCTCGAATTCTTCCGCTAATGCATTGGCAATGGACTGGTGAGCTCGCATGAATGCTTTGTTCCTTCGCACATTGCGAGATGGTTTTGGGTATTTCATCCAGATCCTGTCTCCTTCTTCAACGTCTTCTGGTTCTGGTTCTGCGTATCCGCATGCGGAGGGGCATCTGGTGAAATGTATGGGTCCAGTATCCCAGTTGACTTCTGGGTTGTGAAAGCTTAACCACTCATGTCCTAGAAATACGTCTGATCGTCCCAGATTGGTGACTGCAAACTTTCAGATTTCTGAGTGTCCCTCTACAATCATTTTCATCTCCGCGTAGTGTGTGATTTTTCCGTTATTGTTTTCCATGCTGTCTGTGTTATATGCCGCAATTGGGTGCTCCCATTTGTGTAGGGACAACCCTTTTTCTTTTGCGAACTGTTGACTGATGCAGCTGCCCGTACAGCCGCTATCAAGAAGCGCTTGTGTTTGATACTTGGTTCCCTGCTCTAGATCCTGGAGTTCTATCTGGATGTTTAACTCCTGATCTGTCTTCATGGTTCTGAAGATAAATCGTTTTGGTTTGTGTAGGTCTTCTAACCAGTCTAGGGCTTCATTGGTTGGGATATTCAGCAGTTTCTTGACGAGGTGCTGGTCTACTTCTTGTTGTTTTTGATCATGCTTTAGTGTTCCTATTCCTGCTTCTGCAGCTAGGTCCCATAACCGTGATAGAACCCATAACGAGGAGAAAGGTTTTGGCTTCTTTTGTTCCGGTGGTTGTTCCTGGAAGTGACCCGAAGAAGGAAGGTTAGGTTCTTCGTCTTTGACTTCTTTGATCGTTGTCTTCCATTTGTTTTCTGTTTTGACGCTGGACTCTTTTGCGTGTGAAAAAGATGTATTCCTATTGTACAATGCCTCGGGGCATGTCTGACAAGAAACGTGTGCATAAGAGTCCTGAACTGGGGATGACGAAGTTGCGTCTGCTTCGCTCCCGTCTAAAAACCCGTAGCTTTCTTTAGCTGCTCCTTCTGTTTGTCTGTGATTCCTGTAAAGTCGATGATTTCCAATGTGCGCGTGGTGAAAGGTCGTTTGGGTGGAGGTTTGAGGTGACAGTATTGACCCGGGTGCTTGCTATGGCAGTCTGGACATTCTCCCCTACAATCTCGGGAGAGGTGTCATCCCATCTTTTTGCAATGTCGACACTCAAGCAATCTCTTGGTTCGTGCTGTGTCGATGTCCATAGGTTGTCCTTGTCCCCCATAGGTTTGGGCCGGTGTGTATTGTTCTGAGGCGGTATGAGTGGGTCGTTGTTGTGGCACGTGTTGTCGGGGTGGTATAGGTTTTCCAGTATGAAAGGCGCTGAATCTAGATTTCTCTGCTTCGAGTGCCATTTCTATGTTGTATAACCGTTGTTTTACTCCTTCGTACCTGTTTGGAATGAGTATGCCTCCTCTGTATAATTCTGTGGTGATTTTGCGTCGCACTTGGTTTTTTAGGAGGTCGATGAGAACGTTGTCCAGTTGTCGATATCCTGCTGTGGCGGCTTTGAGCTTAAATCTGGTGAAGTACTCCGTCAAGGAGTCCTTTCCTTGTCTGAGTTGTTGTAGTTCATTAGCCGCATTGATTTTCAGATTGGGATCTTTGAAAGCTTTCCTTAGTTCTCCGATGAACTTGTCATAGTCGTTGGTGTTGAGGGCTCCGAGGTAGAAGTTGTCTTCTTTCCAATTTCGAAGCCAGTCTGAGGCAACACATGCCGATCCATCTTTGGTACCTAGATATGAGATGACAAACCAGATTTTTTGTTCATCGTCTTTGAACTTGCTGGCGTACGCCATGAGGTAGGTTTCAACTGCTAAAATGAATCCTTCCCATTTCGCTTTATCCCCTGTGAATCTGGGTGGTTTGGCGATTTTGATTTTCGAATTGATGTTAGAGGGTGCAGGAGGTGTCGCGATGGCAGCGACTGGGGTAACGGTGAGGGTTGAGTTCTTGGGGATTCTGTTGGGGTCTATGATCACTGTACTTTTTCTGTTGGGTGTCCTGACTAGAATGGTGCCCATATATCCTGTTGTTGACTCAAATATTTTTATCAGCTCTCCCACCAGTGAGTGGTCTCTCACGTGTTTGTGAATTTCGTATGTTGCCGGATCAAGTGAGTTTCCGAGGATGCGGACGAAGTGAGTCATTTCTAATCGTCAGGACACATATATTGTTAGTTCTCGTATGATGCGTGCGCCTGGTAGGTCTTTGGGGAAGTAGTATGGCGGTTGCATGGTGTTCAATGTTTGGCTGGGAGCTGTTGTTGAGGCAGGCGTTGTTATGGACATTTGACTAGGAGCTGCTGCAGAGGTTGACACCTCTGGCATGTTGATGTCTAGGTCCGTCATGTTCTAAATCGAACTTTCAGGGCTGATTTGGTCGGTGTTAATGTTCGGTGTTGTGGAGTGGAGATGGGTGTTTCTTCGAGTTCCCTTTTTGGTAGATCTTGAAGTGAAGGTCGTGGTGTTTCTGGTTCTGGTGATTCGGGTGGAGTGAAGAAGCTTTCTTCGAATGGTACTGGAATGTTTTCAGGGTCGTCGGCAAAAGTGTCAAGGAACTGGTATTCTTCTACCGCTTCTTCAAGAAAGTCGGTTATAATAATAATGTCTCTGGGCTCAAAAGTTTTTCTGTCTGAATGATACCTGATTTCTGGAATGTATCTGATGTATACGTTACGATAAACATGGTACGACCTGTCGGGTTGTGCGTGAGTTACAAAGTGGTTTGGTCCGTATATGTTATTGACGTATCGTGTTAAGTCAATCGGAGCTGATACTGGCGTTCCCCGTCTCATTAGACGGAGTAGTGTGGATGTATTGGGTGTAGACGTGGCTGCGATCGTGTTGTCTGATAGTGTTGTATATGGCTCTGAGGGTCTCTTCGACTGCGACTGGGTCTCTTTCTTCGATTAGTTCTTGTTGTAAAATGAAGTGGAAGAAGTCTCTTTCGTTGTCAGTTAGGATGTTCAATGACCACAGTAAATCAGCTGAGTGCAAGTAGTGTGATTCCTTTTCGAGAGCCGCTCTGAGCACACCCCAAATTTTCAAATAATCTGTATTTGGCACGCTAAAACATCGGCAAGTGGTTATAAACCAGTCTTCCAACCGTGCTTGTGATAAGTTTGCTATTCTCGTCTGAGTCTGGGAGAGCGTCTGGGCGTCTCCTCATCTGATTGTCGTTTGCGTTTGTTGCACTGTGCTGGTGTCTTCCTGGTGTTGTGCTAAAATGTTTCTAACTCCGCTGTGAGGAGTTTGCCTTCTTCTGATTGATATGGTTCTGACCACGCTGCGGTGTCAAACCCAAAGCTTATGTCTGTATTGATTCCTTTGTCTGTGTTGTTGTTGTCTGTGCTGATCCTGGTATCTTCGTAAAGATGTCCCCACCTTCCTCGGTTGATGTCGTCGAACCGTTTTTTGAGACTTATAAAAGTCGCTAGAGGAATGTGAGCGGTGTAGTCTACCGGGTTAGTGTTGGTGCTGCTATCGACATATTCTTTGACTTCTGGTTCAGTCTCAGTGGCGACGCTATTATACGTCTTTCTTCGACTAATCCAGTCCTGTGTGAAGAGATGAGTGTAGTAGATTCTACTGATGTTCCCGGGCGTGTAGTCGAACAGGGCGGAGAATCTGTTTATGACATTGTTGATTCTTTGGTGGATGGCGATATATGGTGTGAAATTGGAGTCAAGTTGTGCTTGGTGGTGTCGTCGGAGTATTCAGTTGTTTTGGGCTTTTCGTTGCTGTTCAGCTTCCGTGTGTGCCACTTAAAGCCATTAGCAATTCGAGACTGGTTAGTTTTGTCTGCTCACTGTCATGTGTCTTATTGGGAACTTCCCGCTAGCCAACGGTACTACCAAGTAAGATGATGAGAGTTTACAGGCGAGTTGCTCTGAGGTGACGGTTCTGACGTACGCGTAGGCATCGGTTGACGCGACGGCGTCGTTCGAGGCAATGCCAAAGAACTCAGAAGGAAGAGTAGATGATGATGATGAGATAGATGCTGAGGATGATTTGAACGATTTCGGCGACTGTTAGAGGTTTGTGTGTGAGGAGTTGTTCAGTCGTTGTTGCGACCTTGGTGAGTGGAGTGATAGAGGTTAGTTTTGGTATTTTGTAAGGTGATGAGCAAAATGAGAGCTTATCAGGCCACTCAAAGACTCAGTGAAACTTATAATACCAAAACTAAAGAATACAGCGAATAGCTAAGGGCTTAAATACTAAATGGCTATCTGGTTGACAAGTAAGTGTAGGTGGAGTAAAGAGATAACAAGGGAAAAAAGATAAGCTATCTGTACCATATGCTCTGTGATAAGCTATCAGAAGTTAATTTAAAAGATAGCGGATAAGGGAAATGAAAGATAGCGTGATATGAAAGTGAAATGAAATAGGGTTCTGATAAGACACGTGGGATAAGGCACGTGATTTGGTGAATTCATAACAGTAGGATCTTGAATAATAAATGCTTTCCTTGCCTCTTCCAAAGCTTCACTGCAAGAATTAAATAGTGGGGTGCAAACAGCATAGCAAACTTACTTTGCTGATCTCAATGCCACCAGCTTCTCAAAGTATTCTATCTGCCATGTTTCATTGACAGGCTCTTTAAAGAGTCCATCAAGGTATGCTCACTCTTCCTCACGCCACTGTTTGAATTGATGCAGCCCCAGTTCATCCATTGCAGAAGCAAGCATAGGGGCTTCCTCAAGGATCTCAAGGGCTTGGTAGCAATTGCTACAAAGGAATTGACCTATCCTGCATTAGCAATGCATGTAGTTAAACCAGGTCTGATATTCTGGTACATTTCGAATTGATCCAAATGCCTCATGTAGCTCACAATAGATTGATGACAATGGAAAGCACTGGAGTATTGTGTAGTGTTTGCCAGGGCATTTGAGCATGAGAAATATTGTTTGCAAGTTCTGAAAATTTTGAGGCCTGTGGCTGGAATGTAGGTTGGAAGAAAACTATGTTGACATAGGTGGTTATGGCTGTGACTGTGAAAAAGCCCAACAACACAACAAAATCCCAAATTCCTCGCCAGCTCATTAAGTGGGCTGTGACAGATTGTGACTGAAAACTTGCATGCAACATCATATCCACCACAGAGGTCTTTCCCAAATCAGTCCATACTGTAGGATTTATGCATAGAATACAATACCCTCATTTTGCATAGAGTTCCAATAAATTTGGCAGGCATTGTCATACAGCCACAATTGGGCTCTGGCAGGCATGGCAGACCATGGCAGAGCACAGCAGACCTATTTTTAGCTAGACAAAGTAAAAATCATCAAAAAATTGCGGAAAAATGTGGAAAATAAAAACATCAATAAAAACAGATAAATATAAAATATAAAATATAGACCATAGCCTTGACTGTGGGAACTTTTTGCTATCTTATACAAAAAAATGAAAATTTTAGTGTGGTTTCAATAATAGCACTCATTTCACATGATGTGTTACCTAATTAGATAATGCTTTGACTGTGGGAACTTTTTACTGTCTTACCTTATATAGATAGGTACAGAATTTCAATAGAATCATTCCTTTTGCTATATGTGAGCATGATACATGACCTTATTAGGCAAGCCTTGACTGTGGGAACTTCTGACTTCCTTATATGGATAGGTACAGAATTTCAATACAATTCTGATGGAACCATTCATGTGGGGTATGATAGATGACCTCATTAGGCAAACCTTGAGCATGGGAACCTTTGACTTCCTTATATGGATAGGTGCAGAATTTCAATGTGGTTCTGATGGTACTATTCATTTTGCTGTGTGTGAGACATGATACATGACCTCATTAGGCAAGCCTTGACTGTAAGAACTTTTGACTTTCTTATATGGATAGGTACAGAATTTCAATATGATTCTGAAACCACTCATTTTGCTGTGTGGGACAAACCTTGAGCATGGGAACTTTTGACTTCTTCATATGGATAGGTGCAGAATTTCAATGTGGTTCTGATGATTTTGCTCGACATGCTCTTGTTATTGCACAATTTGCATTTTATTCACAAAAAGCTGGTGATGAAACTAAAAATGGACCCATACTTAGCATGTATACACCCTTATGTGCATGCATTCACTTTCTATAGGCTTATACTCAATAGCTATAGGCCATCTAGCCTATCATACATGTATCATGTCTCACATACAGCAAAATGAATAGTACCATCAGAACCACATTGAAATTCTGCACCTATCCATATAAGGAAGTCAAAGGTTCCCATGCTCAAGGTTTGCCTAATGAGGTCATCTATCATACCTCACATGAATGGTTCCATCAGAATTGTATTGAAATTCTGTACCTATCCATATAAGGAAGTCAAAA
>QLOY01004833.1:0-31364 GCA_003313965.1 Megacollybia marginata
AATAAAGATAGAATCAAAACAATGATTTCAACTAACACTACTGTTGGCCTAGTTCCAGCAATAAGATCCAATCCATTAAAGCGTGTTGGAGAGCTTTTAGAACCTGCATCAAGTAAAAGACCACGACTTGAGTTTATGCAACAGCAACAAGGTCCTCTTGGATTTATTTGGGATAATCAACATCACAGCTGTCCATATGATGCTCTATACACAATACTAGCTGATATATGGCTACAAAATCCATTAATTTGGAACATAACCTTTAGTGCTATTAGCAACTATTTGAGGTTATTTGCAGATGGGCTTTCACAAGTAACTGCTGGGAGTAAAACATTAGAGAATATTCGAGATGATGTACACTTAATGCTCAATGAAAAGGACCCTGTACTCTTTCATAGAGAACCACAGCCTTCAAACTTGGATCAAATATTAGCAGAGATGTTTCAAATGACAAACAGTATATCATTCATAACTATATTTTGTACACATTGTGGAACCATTGTTCAACCAGGTAACATGTGTTTTTATATGCCTTACATGACCACCTGTGGTGCCTCTACATCTGAGATAGTCAAAGCATGGCATAATAAAAGTAAAAGATGTCCTCAATGCAGTACAACTTGTTCTACCAGTCGTAAGTATGTTGAGAGTCCAAACCTTCTCCTTATTGAGATGCCAGGCCCAGGAGGCAACAATTATGCTGTGTCTAAGACTATTAAAACTCTGCATGGTAATAATACATGGTCTACTCTTTCTCTGAGAGGTATAATTTATCTGGGAGGATCACATTTTGTCTCTAGAGTTATCACAAAGAACAAAGAGGACTGGTATAATGATGGAATGCAAAATTCAGCAATGTCTGTGTATGAATGTAAGCTGAGTGAGATATCTACACAAGACGAAGTTGCACACAACAGAAAAGCTGTGGTTGCAGTTTATGCTAGATAGAAAATGTGGTACTTGTGACATTGACTTGATACTTGTAAGGGGCATGTTTGATCAGAGGAGCAATACATGCCTGCTCCAGAGGATGTTTGGGTTTTTAGGCAGTTAAGCCTTTTCCCATGGTTGGCAATGATGAAAACTGAGCCAGCTTATTCCTGATGAGCTATAATTGGGGTTTTAGGCAAGGATGTTTTTTTCTAAGTGTGGCAATGATGATGTCAGTCTGAGCCAGCTTGATGCAAGGGGTATGCAGAAATTTAAGCACCCACACAGGGTAGGGGGAGGGGGGGTCCCTAGGGGACCTTATCAGTAGGATATATATATACAGATTTACAGTGGTAAAAGACACTGATGAGAGGAAAGCAAGGAGAGAGGGTAAGGTGGCTCCAAGTTGATGATAGACCCAGGTAGATTAGATTTACTATATTGGGTGTGAGAACCTGCCTTATATAGAAGGAGGGGGAAGGGGGGTTAGCAGATGGATATAAGACCATGTTTAAAAATTAACTTTTGCATACCTCTTGGCTTGATGTGGCCTGGGTCCCAAAGGACTCGGGCTGCCACCGAAGGTTGGCCATTTCAACACCTGGTAACCTTTTCCGTGACAGCTTTCACACTCATTTCGCATTGTTTGTTGTATGTCGCGACCTGGACAGTATCAGCTTTTGTGGGCTTGCTTGATCCCATGTGATGCAATTCCATGAGCAGCTACTTGGTTATAGAGGAAATGTCTGGATAGTCACATGACTCGAATACTAAGTTGTGGCTACGCGAGAAAGATTCGTGCGAGCGTGATGCATAAGCGACTCTCCAAGTTTCGTCCACTCTTCATCGTATGCAATTTGGGAAAGGGAAGCTGTAGGGAGGCATTTCCCGAGGACAACAGTATTCCGTGGATGGCGAAACGGCATCGGTGAATCATAGTGATTAACGCACGGCAGCTGGAAGAGTCGCTGCCCACCTGCATTGAGTATCCACCCCTTGTCCCATCGCAAATCATCAACCTCACTCCTCTGTTCATTCAGCAATGTCTCCACGTCCCAAACGCGAACTGTGTCATCATCAAGGCCGCCAGTCGATATGAAATGTTTGCTGTCTGGAAAGAACACCAGATTTTCCACCGTGTTTGAGTGTCCACTAAGAGTTGCAATGCTTTGACCAGTCAGTATATCCCAAATCAGAATGTACATATAGTGTCCTGACACAAGGAATTGTCCATCTGGTGAATAAACGAGCGAGAATACAGGATCCATCTCTGGGGCTTCGAACGTTGCAGAGCATGGTGACTCTGAGGATAGATCCAACATGTTCCAAACTTGAATTGTAGTCTTGAAGCCAATGGCAATGTGAGCGCCATCAGGCGAAAACGCAGCCGCGGAACCTGGACACGTGAATATGCATGCTCCGGTTGATATGTTCCAGACCCTGGCTGTGGCGCCACTCAAGGCCGAGACGATATGAGTCCCATCCGGAGAATAGGCAGTGGAGTCGACACGCCTTGTGTGGCCACGGAAGGGACTAGTCGGAATCTCTCCTGATGCGCGATTCCACACTCGGATGTCTCCCGACTCGCAACCTGCAACAATATGGCTGCTATCGGGCGAGAAGGAGAGTGACGTAATTCGATCACTATCAGGAACCTTCATGATTACGCTCTCCTCTTCTCCTGTCTCGCTATTCCACACTCGGCAAGCATGACGACCTAGTGCAAAGAGCTTTCCATCGGGAGAAAAGGCGGATCGGACGTAGTCCGAGGCGACGACATCATGCTTGATTGAGGTCGAGGAAAGCTCAGCTCCACTTTCTGCATCAAAGCGCCGAACAATACGGTTTTCAATGCTTACAAAGACGTGCCTTCCATTAGTAGCTGCTGCACGATGTATCAGAGTGTTTAGTGTAGGGATTTCATCCCATTTGCCATTCGGGTGTGGCATGATAGAAGAAAGCGTGGAAGGGTAGCGAGCGCGGTAATTATTTGCAATCAGCGAGGATGTTGGAGCGCATGGAATAGCGGAGAAATAGACGGAGGTGAGTAATTTGGATCTAAATATGTCATATTCAAAATGCTGGATAAATTCGAGCGCGTCATCGATGATATGGGCGAGCTGAGCATGCTGGTGATGTGTTTGCATATTGCCCATCTTATCTCGAAGAAGTCCAAGGTCCTCTTCGGCCCTGTGAGTCTGGTTCCGATTCAATACTTCAAGCCAAAAAAGGAACTGATTTTCCATAAAGTTCACAAGTCGCGGAATGAACACATCACTCTTGACGGCATTCACGACATGGTGGAGGAATGCAGAACACGCATAGGTTACGTCTGGCACAAAGAGAGGCTTCACGTCTGAGTCTGTAGTTTCCTCATCTAAGGCTTCCTCATCTGGATCTTCCTCGTCTAAGCTCCTGATACAAGCCATATTGAAATGCAGTTTCTCAGGGTCAAGCAAAACACGAAAACACCCTTCTGCCAGTTGATGATGGTTTTTAGCTAGATCTATTGGGAAACGCTTGTCGCGGGCACTATTGATGAAATCCACAAAGGACTTGTGTGGCTTCAGCACCGTTTGGTCTGTGATCTGCTCCATCTCTTCGAATAGAAGACTGCGAGTCCGTTGAATGACATCAAGAACACGATGGGTTTCAAAGCCAAGTAGTAGAGAAAGGACACCAATAGTAGGTACCGGCTCTTGCAGAATGACGAGGCAACCGATAACATCAAGGCGAAACGTCATCAGTTTACCAGAGACTACACGAGCCAATACGAAGCCATATAGCTCATCTAGTCTAGTCAGATTCGCATCACAAAGATCATTGACAACTTCGTTTCGGCGAACTTCCGAGTCGTCGTTGTCAAGCTCAGAGGCAATCCAACGAAACGCAACTGAGGCATAGGTAAAATGACCATCTGCAAGGTAACACAGATTGCCAATCTGACGCTCATTTGGCCAGTCTTCCCACCGGCGGAACGGAGAATCTGCATACTTCTTTAAGCTTGACCAAAGGAACCTTGCGACGTCATCTCGAGAGTCGTCTGTCGGAAGCGGACGCTGTGTGACGTTGTGAGGATGTGTATCGAGTACCGCTGCAATCCCCCACTCTCGCCGAGAGAGAATCAGAATTTTGACATTGGAAGGAAGCTCAGACATAGCAATGCATAGAGTAGATGTCACACTATGCAGGGCTTCTCGATTACTGCGGCCATACTTGTCCACAAACTCATCGACGCCATCAATGATCACGACAACTTTATTAGGTTCGCATTCAGCGATGGCACGGAGAGGTTGGACGAAAAGGAGTCTAGCTTGATCAGGATTGAATTCATCAGCAATTGTTGGTGTTCGCTTCAGAGTGTCATCAAGGACAACTTGAGCGACTGGAGAAGTTTGGGCCAGTTGCATGGCTATAGTCGGTAACAGTGATTCGATGGAACTGGTAGTAGGATCCCGAAAACTGACAAAGTATTCAGCAACCAAAGTTGCCCTGGGAGCCTCGTCTCTTGTTGTCTCCAACTCTAATTCAGCGTGAGTCTCGTGTCTCATCGCTTCGTAACGTCCCTTAGCACTTAATGCTCTTCCGTCCTTCAGACATTGGACAGTGGTCAGCGCGATGGCAGATTTTCCAACTCCTGCCATTCCGGTTATCCATAAGCAGGACGCGGCGCCAGGATCATGAATCCACGCATCAATGTCACCGAGAACCTTATCTCGAGTCTCGTGGTGACAAGGGCGCTTATACTCTCGCTGTTCTACATCCCAGTTGGCGTAATTGGCTTTGCTGACGACGCGACTGCCAAGGGTGGCCTTGATGCGCTCCATTCGCTGCAAGCTGACTTGCTATAAGGTACGTCAGTTAGATGCACCTACAGTTAGTGATGTCACCGTACATGCCCTAAGATCTCGTCGATCTTGTGGCCATGTTCAGCCAAGTAACGAAGTTGTCGTATCGTAGCAAGTTGCTGCACCAGTATGTCAGATATTAGGACAAAAAGAATGTAATTCGTACCAGGAACATTTGTCTCGCATGAGTAAGCTTCTTCTCAAACTCATCAATAGCAGTTGGCACATCCAGTCGTGCATTTTCATCCTATTCAATATTAAATGACGGATGGCAATCACTTGAATGTACACACCAGCATCTTGTTAGCCCAAGCGCATACTTCATTTACAGTCTTCCTGGAAGATCACTATCATAAGGCATAAAGACGGGTTTTCGAATGCCCACCTAGTATCTTCCAAATCATCCCAGCACTGGCGAAGAGCCTTTTCATCAGTGGTACCCTTCCCAAAAGCACCTGCTATTCGGTTCATATCAGTTACGACTTCAATCGTGAAGTCGTATACTTGTCGCTTGGCGTCTGCTAATCTCTGCGTAGGAGACAATGAGACGTATGTCAATTCGCCAATAAAGACAAACTTACAAGTCCAAGAAGGATAAGTTGGACCAAGACTTTAACAAGTCCTCCAGCTGGATAGCCTGCGACGTTGTTCGGAATGGCGTCCAACGCTGCTTTGAATAGATCGGATTGTAATATTTGTTGTCCTCTCTCTCCGGCCTTGTCCAACATGCCTTGTAACGTCTGCCAGATCTTCTCCACGACATTTCGAGCCTGCAATTCAGGCTGGTTCTTTTTCACGCATTTCTCGTTCCAGGCGTCCCATTGCCTCAGAAACGCATCCCCTCCCTCGATTTGCCAGTCTTCCCATGGAGAAGATGAGTGCTGTGGAATGTCGTTCATGACCAGAGCATTAGAATTGGCAGCAGATTCAGCGACGGACGTCGTTGATCCATGCTTGCGACAAATTTTTGGAAACACTGTGCTCTTTAGCCAACTGAAGCATCCACAGCCGTCGGAACCTGCTTGATTGTCAGACATTGGAACGTGTACTGTGAGAATCAATCACTGTCAATCACCTGCCTGACGTTCTGCATCTGATGTAGAGCGCTGGCCGGAAGAGTGCGGTGGTCTAAGTTTGTAAGCTCAAGAAAGTGTTTTTTAGAGAGTTGTGTAACGGTTTCAGTGAGAGACGGGATTCCGTCACGGGAATATCAATTTGCAACTTGGTCTCAGAAGCTCAAACGGGACTCATATACCATGGAAATGCAAATCGGGTCCAGGGAGGTTACGAATTCCGGATAAAGTTGTATGACTTCAGAACTTTTAGTCATTCGTTCGCAATAATAGAATACAGAAGGCGATATAAAGACAGAGTAGAGGAAAATCACGAAAAATCATTACGACAAACTAATGCTGCATCGAAGTGGAGGCCACAGTCATAGTTGGAGTCTGGGGTGGGCGCGGAGGTGACTGACTCTAGTCTCTGCGCAATTGAAGGTATGGGTGACGGACTGTGTTGATGATGCGGTGACAAAGAATGTGCACCAAGCTGGCCGTTTGACATTACACGCGTCCCTGGTCGTGACCCATTGGCTGAAGGTGTACGAGGGACGGTATGACCCATGTTCGGAGTTGGTGAGATAGAATCGTTCAGGACCGCGGCGTCCAACCCGTTCGATACAGAGTTTGGTCGCTGAAGAGATCCAGTGGTCCACTCCAATTGCCGAATTGGCGGTAGCTTGAGATTGAGATTCCCATTCGATGTCAACTGCATGTCAAAATTCGTATTCGAACCCCCAAGAAAGGCGCCACTGTTCGTCCGTTTGTATCTTGCCCTGTGGGAGCGGCAAACGCAATCTTCAGATCAATGTGGACGAAGCCTGACCATTTAAATGGTGGAGATAGGCATTGCTAGCCAAGCAGGATTCGCATACCCATTCGGCACATTGTGTGCAATAAGATTATTGTCCATTGACGCGTCGACGGGTGATTCCGCATTCCCATCGGTTTGTGAAGGCGAAGCAGCTGGAGCATTTACAGCCGGTAGTGCAGCATCTAGTGTACCGTTACCGACGCCGTTGGCTTCAGGAGCAGGAGCGGAAGAATTGGAGCTGGGAGGTGATTGGGAGGCATAACGATAGAGCTTTGGTTGGTATTGAGGTACTGGTGATCAGTTTCGACGAGTAAGCTCATCGTATGGACGATGTTTCTGGCATGCGATAATTGTCTAGACTAGGGAGAAGGGAAGAAATACCTATGGCTGTAATCATCCACAAGAATACGATCCTGTTCTTCGGCCCATGGACCAACGGAAGGAAGGTCATCAGAGTCATACTTCCACCGTTCTGCAAGGCGCTTGGGCTCATCATCATCATCGACATCCATGGCATCAGGATCACGGCGGGGCCGAATGGGCTCAGGAACAGAAGACAAAAGAGTACGCCTACGATCAACGACCAAACGACCGCCACAACCATAACATAGGTGTACAGGACGAGCAGGAAGAGCATCTTCTTTGGAAGGAGGAATGAACTTGAACAGTCGAGAGGCAAAGGATGAAGGGGTAGGTCGGTAAGCACACTATAAGAGGAGTCAGTCGTACAAGAGAAATACAAGAGTTACTGACATTGAGGCAAGCTTCCCAGTTGTGGGACTTCAGAATTGCCCTCGAGCCTTCACTCGAGCCAACAGCAATTCCTTGGTTTCATACGCATCGAACGCGGAAGCAAATGTCTGGATAGTCACATGACTTAAATGCTACGTTTCTTCCTCTTCGCGTTGGTACAAACACACTGGCAGGACCCAGTAACAGAGAACGCGTGAAGACATTCGAAAGGCCGAGTCCCAGTACTCACGTTTACTGGAAACACTCACTCGTGCCGGATTGCAAGCTGTCGGCCGACGCGGAGAATCATTGGGACATCTTCTCGTCTTTGTGAAATGCCCTGCTACGCTACTCCAAGCACTAGTAAAGCGGGAAATGCAAGTCGTTATCCAAATTCTGAAGGGTTGCACAACTGAAAACGCTGCAGGCAATCCGATTTCTTGTCTGGTCTCCCCAAAGCACCCGTGAAGAGTGATGTCACTGTTCATCGACCATCCCCAGCTGACCGTCTCCGTCTCATTCATGCCTACATCACCTCAATTCCGACTGATGGAGGTCTGGGCATCACCCCCGGTAGTCAAGAGTGGGATCTGATAGACTCTGTAATGTGTCTCCATGACCGCGAGTTCAACAAGCAATGGATACACACTTGGACTCACAGCAAGGTGGCTTCAGTTTCCCCAGAGAGGATACGGGATCATGTATGTTGCTCACTTTCTACCGCTTGTCTAACTCGGCGACGCCCAGTTTGGAGACTCTGTTGCGCTTTACTTCCGTTTCCTCGACTTTTACGCCCGCGCTCTCGTATTTCCTGCTGCGCTCGGGGTTGTGTTCTACTTCTTCGGCTCTCCCTACTCCCCAACATACTCCATCCTACTGATGATATGGGCCGTCGTCTTCGTGGAATGCTGGCGTGTTCGCGAACGATTAATATCCCTTCGATTTGGCACTCGTGGCTCTTTCAAGGTTGAGAAACGACGGGCGCAGTATATTCCCGGTTTCTCGTGGTGGAAACGTGAAATCCGCATGCTCGCGAGCTTACCCGTAATCCTAATCTTTGCTGCCATCCTGTTTGGTCTCTTGACAATAATATTCGTCTTTGAGGCGTTTGTCACTCATCTCTACACCGGTCCAGGACAACGATTTTTGGTGCGATATCTCCCATTAGTCTTTGTCACTCTCATCATTCGTTTTAATAGGGATTCGCTCCTACAATCGTGTTTGCACTCCTCGTACCTCGCCTTCTTGCCATTTACCAAGCTTCTATCCAGCGTTTCACCGCTTGGGAGAACCATGCACATCACTCTTCACATGCTGCATCTCTCACCATCAAAATCTTCGCCCTCAGCTCTCTCGTCGCGTACCTCGGACTCGCATTGAGTGCATTCATCTACGTACCTTTCGAGCTGTCTTGGTCCCAGGATAAATATTCGAGCTGACAATCCTGTTGACTCTATACAATAACTCACGGGATCATTATTGTGCCTGCCAATGTAAATATCGCACATAAAATTCAACCCATCTGGCCCTTTCTCGCACGAAAATATTATCAGAACCTGTACAACAACTCACGGGGGCGCCTGCCAAAGTAAATATTGCACACGAAAATCTGCTGTCTGGCCCTTTCTGACACGACAATATTACCAGAATCCTGTACAACAATTCACGGGGGTGCCTGCCAAAGTAAATATTGCACATGAAAATCTGCCGTCTGGCCCTTTCTGACACGACAATATTATCAGAATCCTGTACCACAATTCACGGGGGTGCCTGCCAAAGGAAATATTGCACACGAAAATCCACCATCCGGCCCTTTCTGACACGACAATACTATCAGAATCCTGTACAACAATTCACGGGGGTGCCTGCCCAAGTAAATATTGCACACGAAAATGGTTTGTTGTACCTAGAAATTGGCCGGCAGGGAAATATTTGTGTGCTGATAAATATCAGCCTTTATAATTTCCTGTCCCAGAAATACATATGCGGCACATTATGGTACACAGAAATCATCAGACTTAGAACTCTTTTGCAATGCAGCACCGAGCCCAAACACTCAGCAATTATCACGCCCCACAATTCAACGACTTCACCATTCCACACTGCCAGTTTAGAGTTTTTACACAATACCAATTGAGGACCGCCACATAGACACATAAATTGTTAAATATCAAGACAAGCTACAAGATATGACACCAGATAGATACGACACAAGACGGTGGCTACAAAATTGCGATACTCATTACGCTTTCCCCTTACGCTTTCTTGTCCCTTTTGTTGGCATCGTCACCCCTTCCTTCAGCTTCTTCAGCCTAGGCTCTCTGTGAGTCGCCAATGTCGGCTCCAGCATCCGACGTGAGGCTGGTTTGCGCTTGGATTTCATTGCCTCATCCTCTTCGTCGTTGTCCTCATCCTCAATCGCTCCAATGGGCAACGACCCTTCACGCGTCGGAGGAAGTGTGAGCTGATTGGGTGATTGAACAGACGTTGCCTGAGGCATATGCAGGGGTGGTGTTCCGGGTCTCTCCGAGTCCGCATTCATTGACCCATCATCCTGGACCGGCGGCGTATAAGAGGTAGCAGTCTGCTGAGGGTAAGATGTTGGCAACGTGGACGCCGGATTGGACTGGCTCTGGTGATAAGATGGCGTATACGATGGAGTGATCTGGCGGTGAGCATGCGATACCATATAATGTTGAGGAGCGGACTGATTCGAATACATGTTCTGTGACGCGTGGGTGGTCTGGTGGAAATATGGACCAGCCTGTTGCATATATTGCGCTGGCTGAAAGATTGGAAAGTTCATTGGTGGAAAAGGGTTTCTAGTCGCCATCCCGCCCGGACCCAATTCGCCCGAACTTGGAACCCCAAAGTCCTCGAATTGTGCATAAAAATCTCCCCATGCCGAATCCTGCATGTTGTGCCTCATACTGACATCGTGAGGTGGTATTCCGTTGTGGTAGGCTGAATAAAACTGAGTCTGCATCGGATTCGGAGGTGCAGGGTTTGGCTGAGCATAGTGCAATTGGGACATTGCATAGGTGGGCGCATTGGGCTCATAAGTTGCAGGAGTATATGTCGTGGAGGACTGTTGATGTGCCTCGAAGCTGGCGTCACCATCTGGGCAAGTATCCATCAACGCCGCTGATGATGAGGGGTCGGATGGGTCCACTGAGGGACCAGGAGCAGACGAAGGACCAGGAGCCGTCGATAGAGGAGGAACGGAAGAAGGGACATTGGACCTGCCTGCAAAGAAGAGACTGGTTGGTGGAAGCATGGTTGTGTTAATGAATACACCACCTGATGCCTCTGGATCCACGTCTTGAGGTCCTTCCGTTGTGACGATAGAAACAGAAGTGGCCTTTCGGCGCTCAACCTCAGATTCCGCTGCGATATGCCTCAAAAAAGGTGCGCTTATGAATAAGGAAGACTTACGCCAAAACTGAGTACCCCACTTCATAACCGAGTTCACAGCAGCCTGGTAGCCATGTGGATCCAATTCCATCCACACTTTCTGGACGAGACCGCCAATTTCCACGTTAGACTGGACTCTGCAAACAAGCATGAGTCACATGTGACAAACAAAGCAAAATACTGATGCTCGAACCCCAAACTCGCCATGTTCTAAAGGTCCCACCAGCCACAGAATAGCCGAGGTTCCAAAAAACCGAGCCAGCGCGTCAACTAGAACCGGCAACAAAACCCTCTGGGCTCTCCAATTCTGGTCGTAGACGGTTTGCTCCACATTATCCCAAGGTGGTCTCATTTCCTCCATAGTGTTTGCTAATTTTCGCCATTCTTCTTGTTGCAGATCTGATAACTCATTCCAGCGAGCTACCATCCAAGCGCGTCGAATGTTTACTGCCTTGTTACTTTTTCCTTGGAGCTCGGGGTGGTCTTCATTAAAGCGTTTCCGGAAACAGCGCTTGTAGGTAAGTTTGTAGAAGAGGTCAAACCCGCTCTTCTGGCAGCTCTCTACTTCGAGCTCGTGCTTGACCTGCTGGAACAGTTCAGCGAAGAGTGCGATGGCGGGCTTAGGTTTGGTAGCACGGAAACGGTTGCGGAAGAAAGCTCCAATTTTCTATGGATGGTGCGTGAGCTTATTCCACAACTCTGAACGTCTAACTTACCCTCTTGATGGACAGGACATAGGTCTGATATTCGCTCTTCATCTGCATCAACATTTCCGGACTCAAGTCCATCACGATTGCATCTGGGGGGACAAGCATCTTGGCAGTGAACGGAGGGAGCGCTTCTTCACACGGATTGGCTGGTAATGGACGCTGTGGTGGAACAGTGCAGTCATTCCACTCAATCGGCCCCCAATAATAATGATGCTTTTGGCCGACTTCGTGATACAAATTCCCGATGAGGTTGGAACCAGTTTGAGCAGCCTCATAATGATCACGGAAGCTCTCAACAAACTGGAGCTTTAGACCTGATATGTTAGAGGGCCGACCAACACCTTGGCCATCACCGTCGCTGTCTTCATCATCGTTGGGGTCAGGGTCTAATTCCAGGTCAGCTTTTTCGTTGCTTTTTTCATTGCTTTTACCTTTTGACTTTTTCTTTTTATCCACAGGTTTTTTTGATTTCTTTTTGCGTTTCTTCACCAGCGCCTTCGCCGCCACGGCAAACTTCGATGCACTGACCTGGACTGACGTGCCAATCTGACTGACCACCGAACTGACACGACTGAGGACCGATCCACGTGAATTGACGGAGCTGTTGTCGTCGGCATCACCCATAGCAGGAAGACAGGGTCAATGGGTCTCAGAGGTGTGTCGAAAAATTCATCTTAAATGTCATTTAATCGTTCTCAATGTACACTTTCACAGGCGATTGATCCGCCCTACTGTTCTCAGCCTCTTGCCTGTCGCAAATATGAGGTGGCAAAATTCCCCCTCGGGTATTATTCTGTACCATAATAACCACACCCGCCTTGTACGCCCAAATCCCTCTTCATTCTGACGTACCATATTCATTCGTTTTATAGATTATATATCCCAGATTCATCCGCCGGCACGATGCCACTAGAAGCCCGGTGACTATGTAGGTTATTTCGTTGCGGCATATTGTTTCGTCAGTGGCGCTCTTCTTCGACGGCGTCTACCTGTACTTCGGTGCGTTTCATTCTGCTGTACCAATATATATACTCTTTTGATTATTGGACAGCCATTATGTCAAGGTCGACAATTTATGGTGTACGGAAATGGTTCAAGTCACGCCCTAAATTTGCTCCACATATATGAGCCAGTTGAGCAATGTGTCTGCCTCCGTTGGCCAATCATGCGACTTTCTGCCTCACCCGCTCCATCTGACCAGCTCGCCAGCGCCTTTCTCGCCCTGAACCACTTGTGTGCAGCTTACGAGCTAGTCATACCACCCCAGATCGCCAACGGTATGTCTGATTCACGACGAGCAGCATGCTGACGTTTTCCTAGTTGCCAAAGCTCTTGCTGCCGACTCTCCTTCACCTGTTGCAACTCAGCGGGTCGTTACCGCGTTTCTTGCTCTGATAAACTTCAGTGCAGCGTACGAGCTCATTGTACCCCCCAAGATTGCAAACGGTACGTCTACTTCAACCAACGAGGAGTATACTAACATTTGTATTAGTCGCACAGGCTCTTGCTCCTGGCGATCCTCTCGGGAACACTCTGGCTGTTCCACGTCCCCGCCGCGATTCAGTGATATCTATTGTCACCGATAGCATCCTCAGCGATGAGCTGTCAGTGACTATGACTGAACCTGCCAGTATCCACACTGGTGAAAATCCAGAGGTCATTCCAGAGACGCCTCAGTCATCTCCCTCACCTCCTCTTGTTGATCCCTTCATAAAAGCTTACACCTGTAGCCACTGCGGTTTTGTGAATGGTGCAGGGAAGCGCCGCAAATGGCACGTTGTTGTTGTTGGCCGTCGTCCAGGCATCTACCCGCCTGAAGAATCGTGAGTTCGTTGCTGATTGCTTGACTACTGATCCTCAACCAGTGCCAGTACTGTTGCCACAGCACAAATCGAAGGTATTTCGAAGGGCTTCCGCGAGAGCTTTGGGTCATACGACCTCGCTTGCAACTACTTCCGAGAGCAGCAACACCTTGGTAATGTCATTACTCGCAACTAAGGCACCAAAAAATATCGTAAATATCGTATCTAGTCTTGTATCTGTCGTCTTGCTTGTATCCAGCGGTGCCAATAAACCACTTCTGATATCATAAGAACGCTTGATAGATGAACTCTTTACCCTGATGCATCTCGACAAAGGTGTCTGGGTTTGAGTCCGCCACCAGAGCCAGCTCTGAGTACCACAAATGAATCTCCTTCAAATGTTTCGCCAAAGTCTCCAGCTTGCCATATTCCTCGCTCATGCCAAAAAGCTTCTCAATACAACCGTCCCAATGTTTCATCCTCTCGATCCTTTCCTCGAAAGCTTGAATACGAGACTGGATCTGTTTTCGAATGCCTGAGGCTTTGTAGGTCGATGCTTGCAAGCACGGCAGAATGCTTGTACATAGTTCCCGAAGATGTAATGCAGGAGATGGTTGAGAAAATCAGCTGAGAAAACTGTCCATTCGTTGAAGACGCCGCATATACCGAAGCCTGGGGAAGGTATAGATGAGTGCCTTGCAGAAGTCACACCTACCTCCGGGCAGCCTGTCGTTCACTTGAAGATGGTTCGAGTGTTTCCTTTGCACTAAGAGTATATTAGAATGAGTTTTAAGGCATCTTTAGCACGTACTGTTCCTTGGTATAGCGCTCACGTCTTGTACCATTCCATTTTTCTCGATGTCTATAAAGGTCGACACGGTTGAAAGGCATTGAACAAATACTCACTTAGCGTAGCTCCTACGATTGCGTGCTCGACGAGCTTCATCTCTTTCAGCTGGTGTACGATAGATATGGGGACGTGGCATGAAGTTATTCAAAGTTAGCCATTCGAGCATACACCTTTTTGAGCTGAAAAGTCAGTTCATCACTAATGCATCGTCGTACCTTTTCAAAGTGATACTTACCGTGTTCCCTGATGTCCAGTTTTCTTATAGAAACATCTTGGTATGTTGAGCAGCAGATTGGGTGGTTTCAATTCCCGATCGAGACTCCACTGCAGTCGATAAAGGCCGAACCAGAACATACAACCGAATATAGGCATCCTTTGGTCTTGTTTGGCTCAGGCCAGAAGACTACGAGCCTGTCGACATACAAAATAATGCCCATGCAGAATGGTGGTCGACCTTTTAAACACACAATATTACCTGTGTGCACCTTTTCAGTGCACGATATTTCAAGCGGCTCTATATAACCTCATCAACCCTTCGACCGTCTTCGGCAACCTTTTGGTCATTCACAACATGTCGACTGTTTCTGACTTGGACCACGCTGACGCCGGCACACCTCACAACACTCCTCAGACCGTCTCGTCTGACCTGCCTTCAACCACCGTCTCGTCGACTGTTTCTGACTTGGACCACGCTGACGCGCACACCTCACAACACTCCTCAGACCGTCTCGTCTGACCTGCCTTCAACCACCGTCTCGTCGACTGTTTCTGACTTGGACCACGCTGACGCCGGCACACCTCACAACACTCCTCAAACTGTCTCGTCTGACCTGCCTTCAACCACCAATGACAATACTGGGCCCTACTCTCATGGGCTCATTATTGGCAAGCCGACACTCATCGCCAACATCCCAGATGAATTTATCAAAACCTTGATGCGGTTCTATGGGTTTGCCTGTGTCTTGCATAATCGGCACGACATTGTGCACCGCATCTTCGTCAAAGGTTGGAAACGCTTTAACCCTGACACGGCTTTGCCTTCACCGGAGAATCAATTCGCCCTGGTAAGTGGTCCGATGTTGGCGTTCCTCGTTGACTAGCACTCAGGAAATCTTCTTGGCTGTCAACGACCGACATGCTGAGCTGGAACCTGATAGAACGCCAGTCCCATTGCAATTGACAGCGCTATTGGATGACAATGTGATTCGAAACTGGTGGGCCGCATACAACTTTTTTGTCTTGTATCATGGCACTGTCAATGTGTTCTACGACACGATTATTTCAGATTGGCGGGGACGCTATCCCACTGTCGCACCCCATCTCACTCAATCAGAGCTAGGTCAGGTAAGGCTTTCTTTAGTTCACTACATTGGTGCTCGATTAGATGTCCTACAGATTCTTACCACGGAGCTCAAGCTCCGTGCTCAATCTCGCAACTCTCAGTTGGAGCAATTGGAGCGCCGTCGCCAACAATCCGAGCTACGTCCTCAATCGAACCGCCCAAAATCTGAGCGGCGCTGTCAATCAGACCGTACCCAATCTGAGCAGCGTCGTCAACGATCTGTGCAGCGTTGTCATGATGCTGGCATTCATCTTATGAACAATCAGACCCATGAAGCAAACCAGTCTCCGATGTTGAAATTTGACGTAGTCCAGTGAGTATAGTACCAAATACCCAGTGTGATGCTCACTTTCCTTACAGAAAACGTCCTAAAGTGCTCAGAGACACAACAAGCCACAATGTTGATCAGGAGGAAGAGATCAGTGGCTGATCATTTTGACGACGGGTGTTTATCTTGACCCCCACATATCTCAAAAGTCTGGGTCGACAGAAATTTGTATACGATACCCAGTCCACTTGAATTTTTCATTATGCAATAATCTTCCGTCGACATAAATTGGTATACGATAACTAGTCCACTTGAATTGGTCATTATACAATATTCTTCCGTCTGAACCTATTTGGCGACGCTAAAATAGTCCTCAACTCAATTGCGCGTACAATATTGCTTTCACATCTTGTTTGGGTGTACCATATCCATTCTGCTGAAGAATTTTTCTACTTGAAATAACACCCACAAAGAGATACGGCATACAAGAATTGGTCCGACAATCTATTGCTTCTGAGTCCTTGGAATTTCGGTGCGAAACAATAATGCTGAGAACAGCACTGCATACGACTGATTTGGTAATCAGAACGGGCTCTAGCATGGTGGTGGGTGCCAAAGCGCGACAACGAGCTGTTCTGACCCACAAGCGTCCGCACAAACACGATGTGAAGTTCTCGATAGCCATGACATCAGTGTACCAGAGTGTGCCACGTGATATCATGGTACCTACACAGTTCACCGGATGGTCACCCGACGAACAGCCACCAGATGAACCTTCTTCGTCCATCGATATTGCCGACAACCAAGACCACGACATACAAAGTCTTGTACCTGATTCAGGCCCTGAAGAAGTTCCTGTGGTTACTGCGGGTGTCGTGGTATCCGTGAAGAAAAAGTCTACCTTAGACAATTCGGTAAGGCAACATATACCGGGACGTTTCTCACTGACCGATAGACCATTTGCAGAGGTTTCCTTTGCACACATGGCGAAATGGCTTCCGACAACAATACCTTGATGCTAATCTTCGCTTGGAGGGACGGGGCCATCTCTGGGGGCTTTGTCAAGTGTGTGGAGTGCAAGAATCCACTTTTCGTTGCGAGGATTGCTTCGCATATCGATCTATGTGCGAGACTTGTTGTTTGAGGATCCACTACAAGGAACCATTACACTGGCTAGAGGTAAGTCTGCGTCTTTCCAGGCATAGATCATTACTGATACAGCTGGGCTAGCGTTGGGATTCAGACTACTTTAGGCGTACCAGCGTGACGAGCTACGGCTTGTCCATTCAGTTGGGACACCGTTGTGGCGAACTATGTGGAAGGCCAGAGACCACCAAGGGCTTCGTGGTCATTGCGCTTAATGGTATACATATGCTCGACGTCGACTTTTGCAAGTGCCCCAGAGCTCCGGATTGATACGAACAACTGTTGGAGGTAGGCTGGTGGCCAGCCACCCCCATCCAGCCCTCAACCGCTGCAACTTTCACTGTTCTGCGTCATTTCCATGCCGTCAACCTGCGGTCCAGCACGCCAGCCACTGATTACTATCGGTCTCTTGAAAATTTGACGAATGGAACCGGTTTGGAAGATATTCCAGTGAGTTGCTTTCTCTATACAGGCCAGCTGCTCAACAGTTGATTGTAGGACCGTCTGGAGCAGTTCATGATCATTGTGCATGAGTGGCGTCACATCAAGATGGCCAAACGAGCTGGTAGAGGACACGACGATCATGGTGTGTCAGGTACACATGAAGGGGAGTTAGCGATACCTTGTAGAGCTTGTCCGCAACCAGGAATTAATCTTCCAGACAATTGGGAGAATGCTCCAGATAGCGAAAAGTGAGTCCTCTATCTGCTAGGATGCGCTGGTTTGTTTGACCGTGTGCTCAGATGGAAGTACACACTTTTTCTTTCGGAAGACGCCAACTTCAAGCAGAAAGGTCGCGTTCGTTGTCATGACCAGATGGACCCTCCTTTAGGTCCCGGGTGGGCCACCTTTGTCAATCCTGAGCCTTATTTCAAGTTCTTGGAAGAGAATACCAACGATACTGAGGTCTGTAATCAAAATCAGAGGAGTGCGCCGAATGATGACGGTATTTGCAGATAAGCCACTGCGTCTCCTTTTCTGCCATGAGCGACGCCAACACGAAACGATCTAAGGGTCTCTGAGCAACTGGTATCGGTGCAGTGTGCTGTTCACGTCATGAGATGTTTCGCCCCAATGGAGTGGGGGACTTACAGAAAGGTGAAAGGTAAGGTATCTTCAGCATCTTCCGACTGCATCTAACGGATGTTCGGTGCAGGTATACGAATATGGACTGGATATTTCTGTCGAGCATCGTCGGTACCTTCCTCATGTGGCTCCTAATCTCATATGACATTGCTTGTCAATGGTCGCGAAACTTCTTCGAGCGTCTCTCCAGAGTACCCACAAACTTACACCCGTCGCAAACGGTCAAGAACATTCGTTTCCGCATACCTAAATTCCATCTTCCTGCTCACATTCCTGCATGTCACGCACCATTCTCACTTAACTTTACATCGGGTGCAGGGAGGACAGATGGTGAAGGTTTGGAACAGATATGGGCTGGGCTAAACCGAATGGCCAGGTCAGTATCCATGATGAGATGGGGTGGGCGTCAAGACACCCTCGATGATTTTTGCAATTTCTCAAACTGGACGAAGACCGTGGAATTGGGTATGCTTTAGCTGTGGATAATTATACTCCTTACACCTGAATAGGGAACTCTTTGATCAAGAAGTTGTCGCTCGCTATCCTGGACACAGTGGTCTACCATCGCGCTTACATGGCTTTTACAGCGGGGATCAACACCGAGGATCCTGGTCTTATTGGGGAGTGGGAAACACTGGCAAAGGAGTGGGAGGAGGATAACGCCAAGCCATGCCCGTATGAGCTGCCACCTGAAGGATGTAAGTGCCTTTACATGGTGAAAATTGATAGCTCATTTCTCCAGACCAGGGTTTAGCAGAGGTCAAGAAACAGCTAGCGGTAGAGGAACATGCGAAGGTGGTGGGCGGGAATCCCCCGGCAATTGAAACAACACCTAGTGGGTTGATAATTGAAGGCTTAAACATTGAAGACGCTCAGTGTGTATCATTTAGTCTTGGAGGTGTCCGAGCTCATACCATTATTTCTTAGGATGGATTTACTTTCCGATATCAAGAAAAACACTACAACTGTCCAAGCAACCAAACTGCAAACGCGTCGTACGGCCTTACTCAAACGTATTTTGAGGTTTCACAAGGTACAGGCTACTTATATGCCTGGTCTGCGTGTGTACCTCGAGCAACACCCCGATGTCGACACTTTCGCATCGCTCCAAGAAACACCAGAGAAGCTCCCCCTATACCTCCCTTCCTCCTTCGTCGCTGAGTTATGCTCCACCTTGTGCTCTGGTGAGGTTGCTTTAATCGAAGAGCGGCTCCGTGTAGCACAGGCTCATGAGGCCCTCGGTGCTCTTTGACATCATTTGCGAAGTCGAGTAATTGCATACAAGTACAAGACACGCAGTACCGCATCTCAGAGGGAGTTCTCACGCAGTCGTGACTTAGAGAAAGGTATAGAGACACGTGTAAGCTTGGCGCGGTGCACCTACAAACGCGCTCGTGATTCAGTGATGGCACTGAGAGGTCCTGGGGCATGGGAGGAGGTGCTGAGAGAGTTGCGCCTGGGTGATGTCAGGGCACTGAATGAGAGGGAGCTGAATGAGGAGGAGAAAGCAGTCTATCGGACTAGTCGTGTTATGGGGGGATTACCTGAAGAGCTGACACCAGACGAGGAATTTGACAATGTTCCGACAGTGGCGATTGAACCTGGTCTTCACCTCGGTGAGGGTAGGAGAACACTGTCGTGGATATGGTATTCAGTGAGTCAAGAGGAGTTGGAAGGTTCGGCAGTGCACATCAGTAAGCAAAGTTTCCGAGTGTCTCATCTCACCTGACTTAGTATGGTTGTAGGCCTACGTGTGGAATGGCTGAAATGCCACGATCGTGCATTGCGATGGAAAGAGGAGCTGGTTCTAATCGATGAAGAAATGCGTCGCTCAATTGATTTTTGTCGGTGGAAGGAGAACTGGTGGGCCAGTCGAGTGAACTTGAGGGTGACAGATTGCACAGTGCTAGTGGAGGGGATTCGTGCATACGCCCTGGAGCAGAGGGATCATGAGAGCAGGTGGGGAACACAGTGGACAGCGAGATGGTCGGAGATACGCGCTAGAGCGCTGCTCATCAGTAGCAACCTAACTGAAGACGGAACTGTGGGGGATGAAGGGAATTTGCTGACAATTGAGGTGGAGATGCCGCCGGATGACCCGAACGACCCGAACGACGAGCTGGATATTGACCCCGATTGGGAGCCGTGATTCATGTTCTGTGTACAATATGTTCTGTGTACAATATTGTATACAACAATTGTATATATGTTTGGTGTACAATATTGAACGCAGATATCGGCAACATGTACAATAATTCTGACTAGCAGAGACAATAATTGACCCGTGAGTTTGTGTACAGGACAAAATTCTGACTAGCAGAGACAATAATTGACCCGTGAGTTTGTGTACAGGACAATATTGTATACAACAATTGTATATATGTTTGGTGTACAATATTGAACGCAGATATCGGCAACATGTACAATAATTCTGACTAGCAGAGACAATAATTGACCCGTGAGTTTGTGTACAGGGTGTGCAGGACTGTCGGGTGGGATTATTATCCAGGGACATGGACTGTTGACCTTTCAGCGAGGGTATCATGTGTATTGTCCAAGTCTGGCTATTCAATGGACCACTTCGTGGCCTTACCTTCCTAACAGTCAATAGCAGCGGTCAGAGTCGACGATTCGGTAACGATTCTGCCGTCCAGAATCGGATCAGAATCGCTGTCACCAGAATCGCCGATTTTGACAGAATCGCCTAGAATCGTCAGAATCGTCGAAGCGCCTCCAGAGCCGCTTCGACGATTCTGACACGATTCTCAAACACAATTCTGACACGATTCTTCAAGACGATTCTGCTGCCCATGTTGATTGCATCCATTTATTCTTATGTAATACTGTATAGTCCCTCAACACGAACAATCAAATACATAAGCTGACTGTTTCTGTCCTCCAGCTTAGAGCCTCATACCTGTGAGTATATATATCTCTAATCTCATTCCTCACCCATTTCCTCAGACAATCCCCAAAAAACCTCCATATGTTGAATCACGACGGTCAGAGTACAAAGTGATTCTGACACGATTCTGATGTCAGAATCACGGCAGAATCTGATCAGAATCGTTGTCAGAATCGTGTCCTAATCGTCAATTCTGACCGCGACTAATGATTCGAAACAGATGTGGGATATTGATTTGGACAACGCTGGCCGACATCTCAATCCAGGTCGCCTTCGTGATCAGATGTTTGCATTTACGGTAACTAACCAGATCGTTGACACGTTTCTGGAGATTGGGCTTCCGTATATCTTGCGTTTTGTGCGGTCGTTGTCCAAGAAGAATGATAGTCCTTCCAAGGGGAACTCTGCGAAGAAGAAGGTGGTGTTTGAGGACGAGAAGGAGAAGGGAGGAGCCAAAGAGAGGGAGTTTTTGGATCACGTTCGGAGTGAAGTTGCGCTCCCGGAGTACGAACTCTTCTTCGATTACAACGAAATGGTGACCCAGTTTGGATATGTTGTACTTTGGTCCACCATTTGGCCTCTTGCTCCTTGTATGTCCTTTCCCCATCTTTCCGAGTGCAATTGCTAACAAGAAACGATGCAGTAACCGCTTTCGTTAACAACTTTTTCGAACTTCGTTCCGACGCTTTCAAAATCACAGTTCACAATCGACGTCCCATCCCCTCCCGAACAGACACCATTGGTCCTTGGCTCGAAACTCTGACGTTCTTGACATGGATGGGCGCTCTCACCAACTCTGCTCTCGTCTACCTCTTTTGCCCTCGTTCGGAAGGGACATGTCAGACTGGTCGTTTGTCCGCTTTGGAGATAGTGCACCAGCACTTGGTCGAAGCTGCCGGTGCTGCGCCCGTACCTACTCCTCAGGGTGTTATAGCTGTGGGGGAAGCCGCTACGAAAGAGTTGTTGCTCACTGCGCTCCTGGTTGCACTGGCCGCGTCGCATGGGTACATCGCCCTACGTGCCTTTGTTAGGCATATTGTCGAGAAAGTTGTGTGGAAAGGGAGCGAAGAGATTAAAGAGAAGGAACGCGAGGATATGAATATCAAAAGAGAGTTTTTGAGAGGGATCCTTGGGGAGGATAGCTTCAGTTCTGGTCCTGCTGCTGCAGAGATTGTGCCCAACTTGGAGAGGGAGGAGGAGGATGGAATTGCGAATTTCTGGGAACATGACGAAGGTGTAGAGGAGATTTATAGGATATCAAAAGAGGCCTAGTTACTTCTCTTTCCGACGGATGTTTCAGTAGAGTATTTCTAGATAACTGTACAACTGTATTGTACGCCTCGATGAACGGATTCATGTAGACCATGAACACTACTGCGAGACCATGACACTCGTGAACTGCGATGTCTCTTCGAATAGTATCTCGCCCCACTGTCGTGGTACACGAATCTTTGAAGTCGCCTTCGGAGGGATACTATGACCAAGGCAGAAGCTCCGTTGACTAGTTATGGATCCTTTGAAGAACGTAGGGCTAAAGGTATGATTGACACAGGGTTTGTTGTTGAATGCTACTGAAAGACCACGGCACATTTTTGTCCAAACCCTGCTTCGCTTTCCTCAGAAGCAATAGATCAACTTGACGGAGAGACGACCACATCTGAGTCCTGGGCATTTGGCTATGCGAGAAGATATGGAGCCTTCAAATAGAAAACTGGAAACAAATAGAATTGAACTGAGGTATTGACGGAGGCAAGCAGCTGTGGAAGCGGTTTCCACGTCTCGCGACGTGGCAGATTCTTTGGAAACTTCTCTCATCAAGTATGCGGAATTAAGGATATGCTCCTGAAGTCCCTCCGGGCCCCATCTTCAGGTTCACCAAGTTGTATTCATATCGATGAATTCAAGTTTCGGACTCGGACAAGTCCACGAAACTTTTTTCATGAGAAAAGAGCCGGTAATTCAATAGACGGTGCTATAATGGGAACTCAGCATTGTATCAAGACATGGCAGTAATACTCTATCCATACGTCGTTAGTATCTTGTGACTGAAATGAAAGCGACTAACGAGGTTCTTGGGCACGTCGACTTCTACAGGCTTATCTGGCAAGCCAAAGACGGTGACAATTTCATGCATTCTGTCGGATCTGTGGAAGAACAAAGAGTCATTGTCTAGGACACAATCAGTAGTATTCCCGTTCACAACAGGACCCTTGCCCTCTGCCAGGCTCTCACCTTCTCCTTTCACAGCAATGTCATCACTTGTCTCAGTCCATGGCGTAGTACCTGCCTATGATTGACGCTATCTCACCGTATTATTCTTTTGACATAAAGTCAAGCATTAGCCTGCAGCAGATGAGGGCGCTGTATCGCATCCACCACCAAAGAAGTGAACGTAAGTATGCGGAATCCCAATTTCTTTTGCTGTTTCAAGCAAAGCAAAGAGATGGTGATTATGTGAGTGTGCACCACCGTCAGAAACCTAGAAAAGGGCCTGATAAAGGATTGATATCCATAAAGATAAGAGCATACCAAACCCAACAGATGCAAGTGTTTGTTGCCCTCTTTAGCCTTCTTCATACAATCGACGATGGTGCTATTTTTGTAGAATTCGCAAATGGCTGTGGTAGTTAGTAGAGCTGAAATGATGTAGCCTTCAGAATTGCCCATCAAGCCTTCACTCAAGCCGGCAGCAATTTCATGGTTATATAGGCATCGAAAGCTGAAGCGGATGTATATTCGTGAAGAAGTGTCCCGATAGTCACATGACTCAGATACTAAAGCTACACGAGAAGATTCGTTCAAGCATGATGCATAAGCGACTCTCCAAGTTTTGTCCACTCTTCGTCGTATGCGATTGGGAAAAGGGAAGGTGTAGGGAGGCATTTCCCGAGGACAAAAGTATTCCGTGGATGGCGGAACGGCATCGGTAACGGTGTAGAAGGAATGTGTGGTGGCCGGAAGAGTCGCTGCCTGTCTGCATTGAGTATCCACCATTGTCTGTCCCATTGCAAATCATCAACCTCGTTCCGCTGTCCATTCAGCAATGTCTCCACATCCCAAACACGAACTGTGTCATCATCATAACCCCTCGATATGAAACATTTGCCGTCTGGAAAGAACGTCAGATTTTCCACTATGCTTGAGTGTCCAGTAAGGGTTGCAATGCTTTGACCAGTCAGTATATCCCAAATCAGAATGTACATAATGTGTCCTGACACAAGGAATCGTCCATCTGGTGAATAAACGAGCGAGTATACTCTATCCATCTCTGGGGGGGCTTCGAACGTCGCAGAGCATGACTTTGAGGATGGATCCAACACATTCCAGATTCGAATGGTAGTCTTGAAGGCGATGGCAATGTGAGCGCCATTAGGCGAAAACGCAGCCTCGGAACCTGGACACGTGAATATGCATGCTCCGGTTGACATGTTCCAGACCCTGGCTGGGTCATCATCATCAATTGCAACAAGCGAGGTCGAGACGATATGAGTCCCATCCGGAGAATAGGCAGTGGAGTTGACACGCTTTGTGTGGCCACAGAAGGGACTAGTCGGAATCTCTCCTGATGTGCGATTCCACACTCGGATGTCTCCCGACTCGCAACCCGCAACAATATGGCTGTTATCGGGCGAAAAGGAGAGTGACATAATCCGGTCACCGTCAGGAACCTTCATTATTACGCTCGTCTCTTCTTCTCCTGTCTCGACATTCCACACTCGGCAAGCATCATCACCCAGTGCAAAGAGCTTTCCATCAGGAGAAAAAGCGGATCGGGGGTATTGATCACCCCAATCATGCTTGATTGTGGTCGAGGAAAGCTCAGCTCCACTCTCCGCATCAAAGCGCCCAACAATACGGTCTTTAATGTTTACGAAGATGTGCCTTCCATCGGTAGCTGCTGCACGATGTATCCAAGTTTGTATGGGAATTTCATCCCATTTGTTATTCGGGTGTGGCATGATAGAAGAACGTGTGGAAGGGTAGCGAGCGCGGTAATGATTTGCAATCAGCGAGGATGCTGGAGCGAATGGAATAGCGGAGAAATAGACGGCGGCAAGTGATCCAGATATGTCATTTTGAAAATGCTGGATAAATTCGAGCGCGTCATCAATGATATCGACAAGATGAGCATGCTGGTGATGTGTTTGCATATTGCCCATCTTATCTCGAAGAAGTCCAAGGTCCTCTTGGGCTCTGTCCACCTGGTCCCCCTCCAGTACTTCGAGCCAAAAAAGGAACTGATTTTCCATAAAGTTCAAAAGTTGTGGAACGAACACATCACTCCTGACGGCATTCACTACATGGTGGAGGAATGCACAACACGCATAGGCTACATCTGCCGCAAAGACAGGCTTCACGTCTGAGTACGTAGTTTCCTCTTCCTCGGCTAAGCTCTTGATACAAGCCATATTGAAATGCAGTTTCTTAGGGTCGAGCAAAACACGAAAACACCCTTCTGCCAGCTGATGATGGTTTTCAGCTAGATCTATTGGGAAACGCTTGTCGCGGGCACTATTGATGAAATCCACAAAGGACTTGTGTGGCTTCAGCACCACTTGTTCCGTGATTGGTTCTGTCTTTTCGAACAGAAGACTGCGAGTCCGTTGAACGACGTCAAGAACATGATCGGTTTCAACGCTGAGTAGTACAGAAAGGACACCAATACTGGGTATTGGCTCTTGGAGAATGACGAGGTGACAACATCGAGTCGGGGCCGTATCGGTTCGCCTAATTCGTCAAGGATTTCACGAGCCAACACAAAGCCATATAACTCGTCCAATCCGCTTAATTTTGCCCTCCGAAGATCATCAAAAACTTCGTTTCGACGAACTTTCAAGTCTGCAGCGCGGTTCAGTTCAGATACAATCCATTGAAACGCGACCGAGGCGCAGGTGAAGTGCCCATCCGCAAGATAGCACAGGTCATTGAATCGTCGTTCATCTGGCCAGCTTTCCCACTGACGAAAGGGAGAATCTGCATACTTCTTCAACTCTGATCTAAGGAACTTTTTGACATCATCTCGAGACTTTTCAGTCGGGAGCGGAAGTTGTTTGACGTTGGCTGGTAGTGCGTCGAGTACTGTGGCAATCCCCCGCTCCCGGCGAGAGAAGATTAGCACCTTGACGTTGGGATGAAGCCGAGACATCACATCACACTGGCATAGGGTAGATGTCACATCATAAAGGGCTTCTTGATTGGCATGAGCGAACTTGCCCATAAACTCATCGATACCATCAATGACTATGACAATTTTATCAGGTTTGCGTTCAGCGATGGCGCAGAGCGGTTCCACAAAGAGACGTCGGGCCTGTTCAAGGTTGAATTCGTCAGCAATTGTTGGTGTTCGCTTCAGAGTGTCATCAAGGACAACTTGAGCGACTGGAAAAGTATGGGCCAGTTGCATAGCTATAGTCGGGAACAAGGATTCAATGGAACTAGTGGATGTGTCCCGAAAGCTGACAAAATATTCAGCAACCAAAGTTGCCTTGCGAGTGTTGTTTCTTGTCGCTTCGGAACCTGATTTAGCACTTAGTGCTCTTCCGTCTTTGAGACATTGGGCAGCAGTGAGCGCGATGGCAGATTTTCCTACCCCCGCCAGTCCGGTTATCCACAAGCAAGATGTGCCATCAGGGTCGTGAATCCACGCATCAATCTCAGCAAGAACCGCATCTCGCGTCTCGGCGTGACATGGGCGCTTATACCGTCTCTGCTCTATATCCCAGTTGGCGTAATCGGCTTTGTGAATGACACGACTGCCGAGTATGGTCTTGATGCGCTTTATTCGCTGCAAGCTTTCTTGCTATAAGGTATGTTAATAAATGCACCTAATCGGTCACCATTGACGTACATGCCCTAAGATCTCGTCTGTGTGTCGAAGTTGTCGTATGGTAGCAAGCTGCTGCATCAATATGTTAGAAGTGGAAAGTTGACCCATGCCATGTCATACCAAGAACATTTGTCTGGCGTGGGCAAGCTTCTTCTCAAACTCGGTAATAGCGGTCGATACATCCAGTCGTACATTCTCATCCTATTGTATCATTGAATGACAGGTGGGGAATGACTCGAATGTACACACCAGTGTCTTGTTAGCCCAGGCACATATTTGATTCACGGTCTTTCTGAAGGATCATTGTCATTAGCGGAAGAGCGGTATTTTGGATGCTAACCTCGTCTCTTCCAAGTCCTCCCAGCACTGGTGAAGAGCCTTTGCATCACTGGTACCCTTCCCAAAAGCACCTGCTATTCGGTTCATATCAGTTACGACTTCAATCGTGAAGTCGTATACTTGTCGCTTGGCGTCTGCTAGTTTCTGCGTAGGAGACAATGAGACGTATGGCAATTTGCCGATAAAGAGAAACTTACAAGCCCGAGAAGAATGAGTTGGACTAAGGCTTTAATAAGCGCTCCGGCCGGGAAGCCTAGTATGCTGTCTGGGATGAGGTCCAATGCAGCTTTGAATAGCCCGGACTGTGATACTTCTAGTCCTCTCTCTCTGGCCTCGTCCACCATGCCCTGTAAAGTCTGCCAGATCTTCTCCAAGACCTTTCGAGCCTGCAATTCAGGCTGGTTTTTTTCCATGCATTTCTCGTTCCAGGCTTCCCACTTCTTCAGAAACGCATCCCCTCCCTCGATTTGCCAGCCCTCCCATGGAGAAAATGAGTTCTGTGGAATGTCGTTCACGATGACCAGAGCATAAGAATTGGCAGCAGATTCAGTAACAGATGTCGTTGGCCCATGCTTGCGACAAATTCTTGGAAACACTGTGCTCTTTAGCCAACTGAAGCATCCACAGCCGTCGGAACCTGCTTGATTGTCAGACATTGGAACGTGTACTGTGAGAATCAATCACTGGCAATCACCTCTGCCTGACGTTCTGCATCTGATGTAAAGCGCCGGCCGGAAGAGTGCGGTGGTCTAAGTTTGTGAGCTCAAGAAAGTGTTTTTTAGAGAGTCGTGTAACGGTTTTAGTGAAATTCCGTCACGGGAATTTCAACAGTTGCAACTTGGTCACGTATGAGATGGCTCAGAAGCTCAAACGGAGCTCATATAACATGGAAATGCAAATCGAGTCTCAGACAGCGAGCTCTTTGCGGTGCGCCAACAGGGAGGTTACGAATTCCCCAAGGCGTGGAGAAAGTTAGAACTTTTTGTCATCATTCGTTCGCAATAATAGTAAGATACAGAAGGCGATATAAAGACAGAGTGGAGGAAAATCACGAGAAATCATTACGACAAACTGATGTTGCATCGAAGTGTAGGCCACAGCTGGGGTGGGCGCGGAGATGACTGACTCTGCGCAACTGAAGGTACGGGCGACGGACTGTTGATGATGCGGTGACCCATTGGCTGAAGGTGTACGAGCCCATGTTCGGAGTTGGTGAGATAGAACCGTTCAGGACCGCGAGGTCCAAACCATTTGATACAGAGTTTGGTCGCTGAAGAGATCCGGTGGTTCACTGCAATTGGCGATTTGGCGGTAGCTTGAGATTGAGATTCCCATTCGATGTCATGTTGAAATTTGTATTCGAACCCAAGAAAGGCGTCACTGTTCGTCCGTTTGTATCTTGCCCTGTGGGAGCGGCAAACACGACCTTCAGATTCTGTACGCAATCCCATCGGTTTGTGAAGGCGAAGCAGCTGGAGCATTACCGTTAGGTACAGCCGGTAGTGCAGCATCTGGTAGTTACTGTTACTGACGCTGTTGGCTTCAGGAACAGGAGCGGAAGAATTGGAGCTGGGAGGTGATTGGGAGGCACCACCAGCTGGGGCTGGCCGTCATTATTCTTCACAATAAAGCTTTGGTTGGTATTGAGGTACTGGTGATCAGTTTCGACGAGTAAGCTCATCGTATGGACGATGTTTCTGGCATGCGGTAAGTGTCTAGACTAGGGAGAAGGGAAGAAATACCTATGGCTGTAATCATCCACAAGAATACGATCCTGTTCTTCGGACCATGGACCAACGGAAAGAAAGTAATCGGAGTCATACTTCCACCGTTCTGCAAGGTGCCGCTTGAGCTCATCATCATCATCAACATCCGGCGGGGCCGAATGGGCTCATGAACAGAAGACAAAAGACTACGCCTACAATCAACGACCAAACGACCGCCACGACCATGACGTAGGCGTACAGGACGAGCAGGGTTCTTTAGAAGGAGGAATGAACTTGAATAGTCGAGAGGCAAAGGACGAAGGGGTAGGTTGATAAGCACACTATGACAGGAGTCAGTCGCACGCGTACAAGAGTTACCGACATGGAGATAATCTTCCCAGTTGTGGCGGTCTTGGCTTGACCTTCTTCATACAATCGACGATGGTGCTATTTGGACATGTTGATGCGAACAATAGTTAGTAGCGCATAAGACTTCAGAATTGCCCACCAGGCCTTCACTCGAGCCGGCAGCAATTCCAAGGTTATATAGGCATCGAACGCTGAAGCAAATGTAGGATAGTCACATGACTCGATACTGCTTCCTCTTCGCGTACACATTGGTACAAACACGCTGGCAGGACCCACTAACACAACTTCTGAATCTAGACCCAGGAGACTTGGTGCTCTCACTCGGGCCAGTGAAAACTTTGCGCTCATTTCTTCAGAAGGTAAGTTGAAGTTAACCTCCTAGTCTGCGCCACATACTTATCCACACATCGCCAGGCTGGGTATAGAGCCGGGGCCGTAGGATGCCATTACCCTCAGTTGTGGAAGGATCAACATTCGTCACTGTCAGACGCAAATTCTGCTCTCGGAAGTAGTTGATGAGCATTACTCGGAATACGGCCCCCTTCCTGGATGCATAAAACCGTATGCTACAAGGCGAATGTCCCAGCTCGAGTTAACACCCGGAGAAGACATCGTCCTTAAGGTGAAGTGACAGGCCGACCGCTGAAAAGGAGAAAAATTCTTTTGCATCTTTGGTCAAAGGTGATTCTCGTACATCAGAGTGGACTTATTGCCAACAGGTGGTTCCGAAGCAATCTTTGAGCCCCACGTCGCGTTATAACACGCGTCAGATACGACCCGCTCGCACATGTATTTCTCAGGCAAATTGTCCCCTCGCTCGTCGTCCCATTATCTCACCTTCTTACAGAACCCACGAATCCATTACTGTTCGCTGATTCTATGAACAAACAGGCACCATAAGCGTTATTCGTCATGTCGTTTTGGAGATCGTTACTGTACTTCCGGTGGCGAGATACTGTTGCAAGACCCTCGATGCGAGTCATGCAGCAGGGATCATCCACAACGAATCCACAACGATATACGTCCTTATAACCTCCTCTCCGATAGCTCGTAGGAGGCGCGTGGAAATACGCTTGTATTACTGATTCAGATACTCGACTGGCCAGGCCCAGAACGAAGGAGTGTGAGGCGTTTGCACCAGTGGCTGGCGTCCATGCATGGTCGTGTGGAGCGATGGTATACCTTTCTGTCATCCATTTTCTTGGGAATGATGTCTTGAACCAGTAATACACGCCCCGGACGAAGATCCTCTACCTGCAGGACACTTCACAGAGCTAAGAGGATGAGCATTCAGAGGGTACTGGTGAGAATGACCCGCCAGCTTAGGGTCGGCATGTAGATGCGCACGGGCCATTTCTGATGGCAGCTGGCAGTGAGGCGTTCTCCAACTAACAATTCACTATGGTTTTGCCTAACATCAAAACTTGAATATGCTTCTACAGTATACGATATCTCCGTTGAAATCTTGTACATTAGCACAATCGTCGCCCGAGTCGATCGCCGGTTGTTTGTAGTGTCCAAACAGTTTGAATCTGAAACCACCATGCAGACTGCCACCAAGGTTTCTAGAATCCATCACATCTGGTATGGCTGCAATCCAAAGTCACAAGCACGTCTGACACAGTCCACAGCTTGGGCACGACCGACAACATGATATTCTCCTGTCTTTCTCCTGTGGATCTCGCCAACTTCTCCCTTACTTGTCGTACAGCATACAACAGCGTAAAGGCTTTCAGTCGAATTGCGTACGACATTCGGAAGCTGTTGTCGCGCTACTTTCCTGAAGATCAAATAGACGCTTTCAGATACCTGCAGGACAGGACCGGAACCCTCATCTCGGGCTCTACCGCGCTGCAGTTCCTTGACAGGACCTACTACGAAGGATCCGATCTCGACCTCTACGTCGAGGGAAGACATGCAAAGGAGGTTTTGTACTTTATTAGGGACAACAGCTACGTCTTTGATCCCCGCGACGGTCAACCCAAAGACCTCGATGATGCGATCGATTACGCAGCAGACGATCCTTACCGTTACCAACATGATCCAGAATACGCCGAACTTGTCAATGGTATCTCAGACGTATTTAATTTTTCGCAAAACGGGAAGAAGGTCCAGGTGTTTACTTCCAGACGGACCAATTCGCCCTTGTCTATTATTCTTTCTTTTCACTCAAGTGTGTTGTCATTCCTTTTTGGTTCAGTGTTTGACGCGCAGTTAT
>QLOY01004836.1:0-16123 GCA_003313965.1 Megacollybia marginata
AGTGTATAGGTGTTTAGGGCTGGTCTATGGGCACTGAATACCGCAAGTCTATACAAGTCAATACTGGTCTATACTATTCTATACAAGTCATTGTAAGTTGAATGCAAGTCTATATAGGTTGAATACCACTCTATGCAAGTCAATGCAAATTGAATGCAAGTCTATGTAGGGATTGTATACTGGTCTGCATATGTGTTTAGGGCCAGTCTATGCAAGTGTATACTGGTCTATACAAGTGTGTGAAAATGGGTCTATTTTTAGGCAATTTCATGGTAAATGCCATAGTTGAAATCACAGCACTCAAAAACCCAGTTTCAGCAGATTCTAAATTTAGCATAGTCACCTGTCTATATCTTGTTAAAAAAGGCATTTCCATCTCCCACCAACTATACAGTTGAAATCGTAGCCTCAAAAAACCTAGGTTCACAAATTTTCACTTTTTTGTACAACTGACCTTCCGGATATGGGCATGTTTATTTGCTCATTTCCCAGCCCATTTTAGCTTATCTCAGCAAACAAATTACATATTCTGAATCCTCTACATCATGGCTACTTTTATTCACAAGATAAACAAAGATAAACAAAAAGATAATTTGGGTAAAATATAGTCATGTGCAAATATCAGTAACAGTGATCAAGTACAGTAGGCAAAAGTAGGCTAACATGAACCCAGATCAAGCCTAATTAGGCTTGGTTGGTGGGTTTCACAGGTGCACAATAATTTTTAGTGATTTTATTGGATTTATTGATAATATGTCTATTTTTAAATGCTCTCACACTTGGACCTTGCCTAATAAGGTCATTCCCATGCCAGGGCTGTACAATAATTTTCATTTTATTTTTAGTGATTTTTTGGTGATTTTATTGGATTTATTAATGATATATCTATTTTTAAATGCTCTCACACTTAGACCTTGCCTAATAAGGTCATTCTCATGACAGGGCTGCACAATAATTTTTATTTTATTTTTAGTGATTTTTTGTTGATTTTATTGGATTTATTGATGATATATCTATTTTTAAATGCTCTCACACTTGGACCTTGCCTAATAAGGTCATTGCTGCACAATAATTTTTATTTTATTTTTAGTGATTTTTTAGTGATTTTTAGTGATTTTATTGGATTTTATTAGATTTATTGACAATATAAACAAACAATAACCAAGAATAGACATGCCGGAATGCCGTGCAGGCTGCCTGCATGCCATGTAACAGTGCCGAGCCTCTGCTATTTTTGGCCTGTAGCATTTGCAAATGGTTTGCTGGCTTGGGCTGTAGCATTTGCAAAGGGTCTACAGCATGGGGTGAAGCTGATACGAGTCTCGCTTTTGCCTCCTGAGCGGAGTCTTTTTGGATCCGGTGATCATGGCAATCAGTGATTTAGGCGAGGCTCTAGAAATAGCCTTGAGAACCGTTTCGTGGAAAGCCACCGGCGTCGATGCGTCATGATCAGAGGAGACAGTGATCAGAGATTCTGTATCCGATGAGGGACCTTGCTGAGTTGGATCTTTTTTCTGAAGCTCTATGAAATGTTTCTTGAGGCTGTTCTTGGCTGCGATCAGAGTATTGGTGAACTTTTTCATCTCTTTTGACATATTTGAAATCTTGGCTACTCGTTGTGGATCTGAGTGTGTCTTGGATCTGAGATTGGGAGGTGGCACAGGTGCAGGGACCGGAGGAGGAGGAGCTGGCGTTTGACCTGGAGGTGCAGCCTGACCTGGAGAAGGCATCTGACCTGTTGCCGCACTTCCTGGGTTCTGTGTCTGTGCTGTAGACAACCCTTGAACGGGGTTACCCGAAGTGGCCAGGCCTGATGTCGACATGATTGATGCTGAGAAAATTTTTTAGAATGATGAAGAGCAGCAAGGATGTCTTTTCTGTGTTGGATGAGGCTAAGATCTGTTTCTATATCGTTGAGAGGTTGATTTTTGCAGGCGAGAAAAGAGCCGCAAGTCTGCGGGTGAGGTGATGATGCTGGTCAGAAGCAACTAGCAAGTTGCAAGCCAGCAACCTGACACGTCACTCTTGTCACATGTCTCGAAAGAGACTGATGGCGGATGACCTCTCCAGACAGAATCCTGACATGCTCCAAGAGGGAAAAGGTGAGCATCTCGAATTACTATCTATCTTGTCCTTAGACTAAGACTACGAGGCAGGCCTCTCGACTTGTCACACATAAAAGTAATGTTATACAGTGATCATAGGAATTTGTATCACCTTTGAAGCAAGGCACATTAAAGGGAACAGACGTGTCAGTCAACTCTCAAAATCCACATAATCTTTTTCACCCAGTCTTCGGATGACTCAACTGCAAAACAACTTGAATTGAACCATAAACCCAGGCATGTTACATCCCTTTCGAGCAAGAAAGTGTCCAGGTTTGGTAACCACTCTTCCAGTCCGTCGTTTGTAAAACAAAGATCTAACATCCAACCAATGTACTGTATTTATCTGACCCAAAAGTTGTCCCCTGTCCCCCCAAACCGGGAACGGAACTAACAAAGGGGGGACAGTCCCCCCTATCTCAGCAGCTGGGAACTAAGGAGGGGGAGAAGCACTTAATTATATAATAAGCGCTCAGGCACTCGAGGACGTGTTAACCACATGGAGTGAACTAAAATAATTGTCAAATTGCCTATTCAGCTGGACTTGGCCTATTGCTGTCTTTTCTGAAGGTGTCTAGAGCAGTCTACCTAGCAGTAGCCTCTATGCCAAACAGACCATTATATAACACTAGTGTAGGGAACTAAGGCCTAAGGTGTCCCCATTCTCGAGGTGGGGAACCCGGAGTTAAGTGGGGACACTTACATAACACCCGTGGGAGGGAACCTATGGTTGGATAAATACAGTATAGCATCTGCAAATGTTGAGTCATAGTGACAGTGAGCACCAGTTCTCTCACTGTGTCGGTGGCTGCATCGAAGCCTAAGGCAGTCAGGGCATGCATACAGCTTAAATCGATGACAAAACCACCTGCAAGGAGCATGAACATATGAGGCATGGAAAATCATTACCATATTGGTAAAAGATCAGTGTTTCGAGCGTAGCCGACATTTGATGCAATACATACAGAAACATGACATTGCCAATGTCAATACGGGTATGCAAGCGAGTGAAATGAGCAGTGGGAAGTAGTGACACCAAATCTAGCAAAGCTGAGCAATGTACAGAGTCCATGCAGATGTCTGTTAAACCATCGTCATTATAGGTTGTCATTGTACAAGCATGCTCGCTCAGTGAAATTGAATAACCCAATATGTCAATGTGCTGGAAAGCAATTCATTGACTATGAAGGAACAGATAGACAGGTCGGAAAGAGAAAGTGTTTGCAACAACTACGTGGTTGATGTGTCATGATCCCACTGGAAGGGTAACCACATCGAAATCGACATTGCATAGGTACAGAAAGGTAATGTTTGTAAAATGAGACAAAGCCTGCCATTCCACATCGTTGATCTTAGTGCTGAGTAAGATCAGAGTCGATACAATGGAGTTGAGGGCAATGGTCAGAATCAGTGTGCAAGAGCCTTCATCAATGCTTCTTAATGTGATCACTGAGAAAACGAACAGAGTTATCAGCTGATTCAATGATCTGCATGCAGAACGCATGTTCAATTTTGAGCACAGCTGGATGATGAGCAGTTGAAGCTTGATGGGCAGAGTATGATACATGGCCAGTGATAAAGCTTCAACATATTATTTTTTTTGAGCATATATGCAAATATATACAGTTGTTACCAGAGAAACGTTACATGTCAATCATGATGGAAATAGTACTCAATTGCATCTTTCAGGATGCACGAAAAAAGATGCCAACACCAACAACCCCTTGTGATTGTCCTGCACAATCGGCATGCAGTCATGCTCCCTAAGCCAACTTCTTATCAATGTTTTCAACACAATGTTCTGGGCAGGAAGGACTGCAATGTCAGTATTACATCAAGGACAAGCTGCAGTTTTGATTGTACTGGAAGAAGGCTGAATGAGAATGTGTATGACATCACATAAACAAAATGTATGGCCACATTGTAAGCTAATTGATAGTCAGCGAGGTAGGCACAGCACCCAAAAAAAATAAGAAAGGGACCAAAATTATTGGATGGTCCATGGTGAGACTAAAATACGTCGACACAGAGGGCCTGTTGACCGGCATCATGGCAGCGTGGAAAGATGTGTGCGCGACACCCAATAGTAACAGTCAGAGTAGATGATTCTCAACACTTCTGAGACGATTCTGAGACTGCTTCTGAACTCGCTTCTGGTGTGGGAGAAGCGACAGAATTGACAGAAGCGACTGAAGCGACAAAGTGACTCTTGAGCTGCTTTGTCACTTCTGCCCACTCACTTCTAAACTCACTTCCAAGCTGTCCCAGACCGTGTAACCCGCCTGACCTTTAATTGGATTATATAATTATATACTGTACAGCTTCAAAATTTTTGGTGCAAGTCAAATGGAAGGGTAGTTAAACCTACTGAATCCTCCAAGTGCACACCCTTCTGATGACGAGGCTGATCATCCCAAAAAGAAAGCCAAAGTGGCGAGAAAACCGGTCAAGGCAGCTGACAGTGATGACCCTGAAACAACTCCTATAACCAAAGTCCAGTAAGTCGTCAATTCTCTTACCTGCTCAGGCTTGAACTCACTTTAGATGGGATGAAACAATTGACTGAAGTGTGTTGGAAGTGTGTAGTGAAGCATATGTAAAATCGGTGACAGTCAGAGTATCGAATCGCTTCTGGTCACTTCCGAGGCCAAGAAGCGAGTTCAAGAATCAGGGCAGAAGTGGCTTAGAAGCGGCTACTCTAATGCTACAATGTTTTTTTTTCCCTTGAAGGAAGGCGACAAGGCAAAGGTGAAACATATGGTGATGTGGAAGATAGAGAAAGTCGACAAAGAAGCACAAGTATGTGTTTCGAGTATACCTGTGGACCAGTGCATGTAGGTTGGAAGGATCAACCAGTATATTATGCAAAGATCACAAGTACGTGTGACTTATCCTAGAAAGGCATTTTTGCAAGGATTTAGAGGTATGGACGAATCATGTTTCACTTCTAGATTTGTAACTAGTGGCATGTGACCTGAGCATCGAGACTCTGAGCTCTCACCTTCACCGGTGTACTCCTCCTCCTCATTATTATTATTGTCCTTCTTGCAGCAATATGGATGTGTCGGAAAAATCCGATTGGCCTTATAAGACCGATTGGTTATTAAGGCGGTTATAAGGTCTTGATTATGCCTTATAATACAGCTGGCCGGCTTGTGAGCCACTCATATTTATATATTATGTCTTATATACGGCCGGCCGGCTTGCAAGCCACTTATATAATATAGACCTTACTTTCTAACACGCATCTAATTCGAGAGATCGATGCAAAACGTAAGGACCACTTGCAACCCCGAATCCAGCACGAAGAACGATGACGAGCAACAACAACAAGCAACAACGAACGATGAGAACGTGCAGCAAATTGGAATGCGGGAGGAGATTGACAGAATGCGAGAGGAGATTGACAGAATGCGAGTAAAGGTGAGACAGAATGCGAGAAGAGAAGTATGACTTTTGAGTTTGTGGGAAGAACAACTAATAGTCGACTAATCAGTTGAATCAGTATATAGACCATCAACTTGCCCTATCCCACTTCAGCTTTCTGCCCTTACTGCCCTTACTCTGCCCTTACCCCACACTAAAACAACTTCCTGCTTCACCCACCCCACACCAAATCACTTACCACCCCCCCACTCCAATGGGAAACACACATTCGCACGCTGACTACAGAGGCATTCTGTACATATACGAGGTGGTAGCATGGATGCCAGGCATTCGATGGTACAAGGTGGGCCAGACCAACAATTGGTGGAGGAGGAGGAGAGAATGGCGGCGCCAGTGCTGGGGACAGTACCAGTGGTGGCTTGATGTGGCAATAGCCACAGACTATGCCATCTGCGATGGTGAGTCGTGAAACTGTGGTTTTTACCACTCAATCTTTGACTAGAGCGGATCGCTCACCTCATCCTGCAAGCATTGGGTATGAGAAGGGTATTCTACCCTTGCCCCTACTGTAAGTTTCTTTTTCTATTGGCAAAGTTCCCATATTATGCCACAGGTGGATGGTTCCACATTGAGATTTTCGAGGTAGCAGATGGAGGAGATGACACCGACAATCTTATTGTCGATATCCTACATATCACGACAGGAGGAAGGGTTGTTCGAATGCAATAACTATACCTTGGTTGTAGATTATATAGGCAACGTATTCTGCTTTCGCTCCGACTGTACAGTTGAAAATTTATTCTGAGTCACCAGGGACAGAAAGGCCCATCGATGAATGATAGATAGTTGCATCCCTTTCGAGATGCAAGGAGGGTCAGAAATAGCAGGTGGCCTCCTATGAGAATCTAACGATCAGGAGAAAACTAAGCACATTTGAACCATTTTATTTACAATTTAAAAGCTGAACCTGAATCGAAAAATGAGATTTTAAAGAACAGTGCAAATTTCTCTTTACCTTACACTACTCCGTCCACAAAGAGATGTGAATTCTTAAGCCATTCGGTGCGCATTTGTGGACTTGGAAGTTTGTTCACAGGAATTCCATTTCCTGGATAACCATGCGAGGGATAATGACAACTTTGCTCATCATACAACTGCAGTTGGTCTATATCCATGACTAGCCAATTGGCTTGCTCCTCAGATATAAACCCAAGATTGAGCAATTGATGCAATGTTTTGCCGGGTACTGGGCAATCGTGGGGCTTTTGTTTTATCAGATGATCATACTCTGCACATACTCTTTGGTAATCAAAAACTTCGATAGCAGGTTTTGTACATGTTGGGTGGAATGCATAATCTCAAACCTTGATATTGAGCATAGATAGATGGGAAGTGTAGTCCTTGGAGGAGTCGTCTATCTCAGTCGGAGTAGGAGACGGCACCCTCTATACGTGACAATTAGTCAGTCATTCACAGAACACACCAGAAAAACCCACAGCTGAGTAGAAAGGTTCGTTATCAGAGGTCAATTCATATACACGTGAGTTTGTGAGCGCTTCAGGACAAGGTGCAGTTGCCAAGGTATCACCAACAGTCGAAATCTAAATGGTTGAACTGGTCAGTCATTGACAGGATGATATAGTAACCCACTAAAATCGGTAGGCAAACATCATTGCTATACATTTCATACCCATGTGATTTGGCAAAGCTGTGAGAGGAGGGCAGCGTCTCCATTGTATCAACTGGACATAAACAAAAAGGTGTTTTGGTCACGTGGTATTAGTCTAAGAATTTTATTTTGGCTAACATGAAATATCCAAATCTTCAAGATTTCCTTAAGTTAGACCACTTTGGACGGCCTGACAAGTTCTGGGCTGGATTCTCGGGTTGATCAAAGGTAACAGTTTTTTTGCTATGTTTTTTCCTAGTTGGTGCAGAGTTTATCGGCTCCAAGTCTGCTGCCAGTGAATATATCAAATTGTGCATCAAAAAGGACATACCATTGACAACGGAGCTCTGAGCAATGACGGTCTCCAATGGTTCAGAGTTTGTGTTGCCAGCTTCGACCAGCAACCCATTATCAACAGCGGGAGGAGATGAAGTTGGGACATCATTTTCGTTGTCCAGCGTGTCACAGAGATCCAGTGCTAGAAGAGCATCTATCACTTCTGATTCTGCATCATTGTGTTCTCCAACTTGAGGAGGATTGTGGCGTACACCACTGAAGATGATGGAATCCCAAAACCGGACAGCAGTCTTGATCCGCACATTATCCCAGCGAGTTTCAAGGATTCTTGCATGATGATATGCATGCTCAAAATATGGAATCTTGGTGACTTCGCCAATTTGAGTGAGTTCCAGGTCAGGACTCATCATAACACTAGCCTATAAAAAAGTAGTGAAGAATCTCAAAAACAAGAAAATCCAGCCATACCAACATAAGTGCAAAAGATATCATGGGTGGTGTACACCTAGTTTCTCCCCACAGCTTTCCAACAGTTTTACTAGAAGGTGTGACTCTGGTTCGATTAGCAAACAGAGTAAACTTGAGGATCTGTGTGGCTAGTGAATAAACGGATGGTTAGAACATAATACGAACAATACCTTAGGACCTATCATATTGAGGAACAAGTTTTCGGGTGTTTGTGTCCATCTGCAAAACATCATCAGAGCAAGCAGTGGGTATGGATTGGTGTCCGTAAAGGAAAGGAGGGACTTCAGTACATCTGAATTACCGCGTTCTGGACCTGAACTGGCCAGAAAAAGCTTGGCATCAACATCAATGCCTTCGTCAGACAGGATTACGGGCATATGGTGTCGTAACTTGTTGAGAGCAGTTGAACACTGAGTATTCATGAGCTTTACAAACTTACAAGCCAGTAAGCGATTGAGTCGTAATAGATTAAGAAGTACTCACTTTATGGCTGCAAGCTAGAACAGTGACCAGAAAATCATTGGCAGCTTTAGACTTAATGTGTCGATATAGTCTAAGTCCAGCGAATTTTTGCCACGCCTCGAATGATTCATACATCACATCGGCTTTGACTTGAGTGAGTGACTGTGGATCTTTTATGATCCGAGTGACTTGGTCAAACACTGGTCATTCCAACCACAGTTGTCCAACAACGGCAAAGCTTTTGCCCAGCATTCGAAGCAGATCCTTGTCTTCCTGCGAGGTCGCTTCCTTTTTCATGCCACTCTTTTTCTTTCCTCTGACCTCGAAAGTTGCGATTTGTTGTTTTGCTTGAGTTAACTGTTTTTTTGTCTGTTTGAGTTCAATTTGGCTAAGTTGGAGGGCCTGGAAGTAACATTTGATTCGGATGTGTGGCAATACATTCAACACTTACCTCCCTGATGTTTCCTACCAATCCAACTTGGAAATTGTCTTCTTCTCCTGAATACTCGTCGTCGTCGTCGTCACTGACCATTTGAGTAATGAATTATAAGTGAACAAATCAGGACAAATAAAGATTGTTCTACATCGGTCCCTATGAATCTAAGTATTTGCAGGTTTAAAGGGCTTAGGAGTAGCTGTGTAAGTAGGAAACATCCTCTTAATATGGACAAACATGTCTTCATCAACCACATCAACAACAATGCGGTCTTTGGGTACACTGGACTCAGCACCTACAAGAAGAGCACCCCAGATGACCGAGTGTAAGAAGATGAATTCAGGAGGTTTGCTACATCAGACCCTCAAGAGACCTAGGTCCTTGTCTTGAAGAGGCCGTTGCCACAAAGGGATGACCTCGTATGGTTTGATCAGAGCAAGCAGATAGTGGGTCTTGTTGATGCAGAAAGTGAACATGTACAGCAGTTGGCCAAAAAATGGTGGTTCTGAATTGATAAGCATGAAATCATGGCGTGCATCACCGTGAAACTGGGATGTTGAGTGCAAGTAATCTGTGGCGAGGCACCAATCAACCGTTGATTCATAGTTCGGTTTGAAAAAGTGATAAGGAATGATCTACATAAGATGTCAGCAGGGTTCAGCCTGGCGAGGTTTGAGCATACCTTATCCTGAGGAAAAATAGAAATTGTTGCAGAATGCAGTAGGTGTGTAGACAGGAAGCTTTTCAGTCGGGTTCAGAACCGGTCAAAGACAGGAGAAGACCCCTCTAGATCTTCAAAAGATATCAGTTTCTGTTTTGAACCGAGGTTGAATTGGCTGAACGATTCGACATCTACTTTGGCCATATGTTTGTTCAGAGCATTTTTTTGCTCATCCCAAGCCTCAAGCTGCTCTCGAATAGTGGTGGCAACAAGAGTGTTATGGCTGATGCATAAGATCTGAGGCATTCCGTAAGAAAAGAGTGAGTTGCACAAAGTATTACTTACCTGATCAGAGACGTTCTTGAAGTTGGTTTGATTCTGATATATCTTACGCAATGGATGATGCATCTTTTCATTCGGCTGGGTGCTCATATTCGCGAGAATACCTTTCTGCTGGATATCGTCAAATATATGCGCAACGAGATGCTCTTTTGGAAAATTCCAATTTTTGCTGAACTGAGTATCCTCTGTTAACATGTTATAGTTCTGAAAGATGTCAGAGATCATCTTAAAAAGCAATTCATCCAGACCTGCAGTAAACGGTGATATTGAGGTATCTCAGCTCAACCTAGGTCCATATGCTCTTCTGTCTGAACACTCAAGCATGCAAACATTATCAAATTCAAATATCCTCGTAATGATTGCAATAGGGAATAACTGGCTGGTTCCTCACGCATCAGGATTCCGACTGCAGAGAACAGGAATAACTGGATATCCGATGAGATTAAGAATGTAGTTAACATAGGTATGCATTACCTTTGCAATATCACAATGCTTACTTCCATCGTTGAAGTGCACTGTAGTCACTGTGCTGAAATGGTTGAGACCCCGCCACCAGGGTATGTCATTGAACCTGAATGAATGAATTACATCAATCCGGAACCAGGAAAGCATCGCACCTAGCATCTAGAGCTGCTGCTTTCTCGTGACCCATAGCCTCGAGATGGAGTTTGAACTGAGAAAACATATGTGCTCCCCATATACCCAAATCGAAGGTATGAAGGTCATCCATGGACGCTGCTTTGTAAGGATCAGAATTCAAAACAGACATGAATATGTTCTGTCCTATAGTAAGATAAAGACAGTCTCAAAGGGGAGTAAGTACCTCAATCTGCTGCAGACCAGCAGACTTGAATATCTGGTCCTTTTCAGTCTTGTTCTTGAGTTTACTTGCTTCTTCAAAAAGTGATTTAGTATGTTCTGCACTTTGGAGACGGTGGCTAATGCGCAGGTTGAACAACTCGTCCTTTGGTACAAGACATCGAGGACAGGGACACAAAGATTTTGTCCCTCAAATCAAAGTCATTGCACACCTTAATTATTGAGCGAAAATTTATTCGGTAGTTGATACTTACAATTCCTCATAATCGGAAGAACAAAGGGGAACAACCAGTGAAGGATTGAATCATCACAAGTTGCCATATTCCCTGTCTTGGAGTAAAGCGCAACTTTTTGAAGGAGAACAAAAAAGCTTTTATGCCATATAACAAATTTCATGTTAACAAAGGCGGACTTATGACTCTCTGCTGCTGTTTCATCCACCTGAACTAGCATTAGTAATTAGCATTGGTTGCAAAAACTTACTATAGGTAGCCATCCAACGACACATCCACCGCCACTCCCTGATCCATTATGAATAGACCTGTCCAGATTTGCTAGTCGGGCTACGACCGGATATCCTTTTTGTGTTCCAAAAGATGACAATTTGCTCTTGTTGGCATAAATTATAAACAGAAGAGGCTTAGCCTCCTCGGGGAGGGAAGACTGCAATTTGTGTAAAAAAGACTTGAAGTATTAAAAACAAACCACACCTGAACATCCCAAAATCTATCGGCAGTCCACGGTTCATGGATGAAACAAACCCATTTGGTACCATTGTACTTGGAAAGACACTGAGCATCCCAGTGAAAATGAGGTGCAAGCAAGGGATCTTGCACCAAATCCATCGCCCAATCCCACAAATCTCAACCAGTGTAGCTGAAGTCGAGCTTTTCACTCTTCACCTGCACTGTGATAAGGGTCTTTTGAAACTAATGGGAATGTTGTAAATGGGGTTCCTTGAGAAGAGATGGGACAAACTGGTGCTCGCTTACTATTAGCATGGGACCAGATTTTCTGCAGATCATTATTGCCTTTCAGCATGAATTTTTCGGTGCCACTGGTGGCCCGACGAAAAAGAGAACATAAAGTGTCAATCTGTTTCGTGTTCATGTGTGTACTGAGGATGAGTTCAGCAATCTCGAAGTCGAGACGGCTTCGAAAAGGCTGCCAGGGCTCATTGGGAATGGACAGGACAGGGCTGGGTGATCATGTAGGGGTGTAATCTTGAAATGATTGAACTGAAGGCTGTAGACCACTGAAAGGATGGTATTCCATCTTGATGTCATCGACATTTGGACCATCTAAATCTACCGCTGGTGTGTCCTCAATTGTCAAAGGTATATTGGGCTCATCATTGTCAAGTAGGGGCGTATCAATTTTCAAGGGGCCTGTCAATGCGTTAGAGATCCTTTTCGTTGTAAGAACTATCTTCTTACTGTTACTGTCTCAAATATTCTGGTCGACAATACTAGACACTATAAAGCTCAACACTTCAGTTAATCTTTGGCACACTGCGACGTGGTTGGAAAACCCCCAGGATGAAATGTTTTGGTTGCAATGGATGCATATTCATTTGTTTGAACTTTTGCCCATGAGTAAATTTGAATGGATGACAGACGGACAATCACATTATATTACAATTTTTTCTTTCCAAACACCATTACCAAATATCACTGCCCTGTTCCCTCATATAGAACTAGAATCTCTCATACTCATTAAGCAGTCAATAGCTTTCCTTGTCGGCAGGTTAAAGATTACCTTAAGACAAGTTATCCAGACAAGCGGATGGTAACAGAATCAGTTGGGATAGCGGGCAAACAGAGCCAAGCATGTTGAAACCAAACAGAAAGGTATGCTCAATCTTGGCCAAAATACCATCCTTGTAAATTCTTCGACAGGATATGACATTAACTATGCAAAAAGACAACTTGTAAGCATTGTTCTTGGTTTAGAATCACAATAACCTTGATAGCTTTGGTCAATTGCTGCAAAATATCATCATACCAGATGGCAGAGTAAAGCCCCATATCTGTTGATTCAGTCTGGGAGTGTTAGTTCAGACTGATTGAGAAGTCTTTCAGTTTCCCTGTGATGTCGTCAATGATTCGTTGTTACAGTCAAAGGTCATGCCTGTTCATCATTCCAAGTGATCCAAGTGGATGCAATACCAAGATTCCAGTAAGCAGCCCTTGGGATGAGCTACCATCAGAAGCTGGTCAACGACTGTCCTGAAGTGATGACAAATACAACCAAATATCCTCTATTCTGTTTAACAGTTGGCATACATACATGCCCACTCACAATGAACGAAGTCCTGACAAATTCATCTGTACTTTTGATACAGAAGACAAGACATGAAGAGTCTGGCGACCACTATGACAACGATTCAGATATTCACCCGATTGGTAATGTTCATACTCCTTGTAGATTTTCATGGAACTAATGTTATCACTGGCAGGTAAAGCTCGAGTTGGTGCAGTTCTTCCTGACAGATACAACTGCATCACTTCGACAAGCTCATTCATTCCACTCCCGCCCCGGAGGTCCAGCCATATCATCAACATTCAAGAAAGGGCAGATTTGTATTTCAGACATGACGACTATCTTCTTTGGCCACAGCCCTACCATCCAGACTCCCTTCCCCACCTTCCCTTCATTCGCTGACGTGAATTAGATTTGGCAGACTCCAGTAGAGCATTTTTGTGGCTGCTCCCATTAACTGCCAATTCACTCTGTGTGACCTTAGTGCTTGCACTGGGCTTGGGAAGCTTCCGGTCTCCTATCTTGAAGTGTTTCAGTGTTTCTGGCTTGATTTGAAGAGTCGCATCAGTTCACTTGGAATTAGCGAATCAACATTGATATTGGAGCTCATTCGCCAAGTGGAGCCTTTACTAGACCGCTTGCGATTCATTGCAACGGGATTTAACACGATTTGTCGAACTGTACGCAATCTTCAGCATATCCTGCTCAAAATAGAAGCCTTTCTCGAATGTGAGACCAGGCTCAATATGGCTGATAAAGTCCCCTCCCATTCCTCCCCTACTCCTAGCATAATTGGTGCTTATGTGAATACAGTGGAAGACCTGGTGACACTTTGTCATTTAGGTGTTCCACACTGGTCCACCCAGCCTTACAAAGATACTCTTAAACCATGGGTTGAAGAAGTTTCTTTCCAAAACCCCACTGATCTTAAGATATCCATGGAACCCAGCTCTCGATCCCTACCCATTCGTGTGCAGCTCAGATTGGATGTGGCCCTTTACAGAGCCATTCACAATTTCAGAAATAGTATTGTCACATATCCCGACCCCTTTCATGCAGTAGTTGTACCGGAGGCCCTAAAATCAACCCAACACGAAGTTGGCTCCAAGAGATACAGGGCATTGACACAGACACATTGAATCTACAAAGCTGCTGCCGATCGTACATTTGCATTGTATTTGACTTCTTTGACTTATGTCATACCCAGGAAGATAACAACAGTATCGTGATTTGAGTAGAAGCAAGTTCGATGATCTCCAATCTGAATTGTATCCTCCAGGGATCAGGGTGTGGCAAGAGGCTTTGGCCAATGTGGATACTAGCTGTAACCAGTTCATATTCAAACAGTTGCCATCAGACACTGGATACATTGTTCCAGAGCCGGCATTCATGGTCTCCACTCAAAAGGAGCAAAAATCCATTGCTATGTTTCGTTCTTGGCTAAAGTATTGCCCCATCTTTCTCTACCGTCTCTGTTGCCCAAATTCAAATGCCCAGCCAAAGCATAACCCAGCTTGGAGTGCCGTTCTAACACCCGAGTTTGTGGTGACAAATTCCCATGCAAATCCCAATGCTATCGAAGGAAAGAAGCAGAGACTGCGCAATGAGATGCTCACTCTCATGTGCAATACTATCGGTGCTGACTCTGATGTTGACATCTGGGATTCGATTGATCTGAGCACTCTTGGATGCGCATGGTATGGAATTCCATTCGAGCAGCTGGAGCCAGTTCATTTCGAACAAATTCTATGGGAACTGAATCAGATCAATTTTTATTTCGAATTCCAGGCACTAGACCGATGCACACATTATGGCACTCTGTATGAATGCTCCCCTGATGCCCACCATCTCATCTTGGCATGCCTCCCTGACCAATTACTCACAGCTCCATCCTTTCTGGGGGCAAACCATGGACTTGCCAGTTTTGCATATGAAGAATGTGCATATTACCTTTTTGCAATGGCACATGTAATGAACCGGTGGTCAGATACAGTAATCCCTGGAGACAGCATCGTTAGAAAGACTGATCAGCTCAAATGGACGGTCGACGAACTTGATGCCTTAGAGACAGATATTGCACACAACTATTGTCAAGCTTTCCATGATTGCTTTCGAAGAGCCCCCATTATTCCCCATCGTCTCTCTGAAAAGGCTGTTCTGGCTGCCCAACCCTACCTTTCTGGACAATTTATTCTGAAAACTGTACTGTCACTCACTAATGATGTGGCTGTATTCATTAATGTGCTGGCAAAGATGTTGTAGAGTGTAGCAAAGTGTGGTTTATTATTCTTATTTGACTGTCAATGTGTCCAGTAGAATTATTCATAGTTGATCTTGTAGCTTGATTCAATTTGTTTCAAAGTGCCTGCATGCTAGTGGGAAGTTGGTCTCTGACTAGGGGTCTTATAAACTTGTTCAGCCTTACTTAGGGAGGTCTCATTGTATAGGTGGTAAGCGTAAGTTATATTAATTGTTTATATTGACATTGATTTGGATTTCTGACATTGAAAGCATAGGTTCGATTCATTGAAATGTACAACTGTCTAACCTAAGACCCTAACAAGGATTATAATTTAAGATATAGGGTCGGTTTTTTTTAAGGACCTTAGGGTGTCGACCGACCGACCATTGGCACATGGGAACATATTTCCATATATAGAAATAGTGTATTTTAGGTGTTAGGGCGTCATCCTCATTGTCTTTCCCCCCCCTCTCCCAACCTCACAAGCATCACACCCAGTGAGGCTCAGGATAGGGCAGTCCAGATGTACTATAGCCAGTAAGTAACAATCTGTGGCAATGGGAGAAACTTACGTAGTGTGTTTCACAGTCTTCATATCCTGCAGCTATCGGAAATTTTGAGTTTGGTGCAAGTTTGGTGCCAAAGCAGTGGTATAACACGTGAAACATATACTAAAAATGCTCTTTGATGTGTTCCCAGCCACATTCAAGCAGTTACAAAAAAATTTTTAAGAGCCCTTGGACCCCAACCAACCAACCAACCCTATATCCGGGATTACCGGTCCGCAACCCCCTTGGACCCTAACAGGTAGCCCAAGTAAGTGCTACTAGCACACCCTGATTAAGAGCTACGGCTCTTAATACTGTAGTTTTCCGACCACAGGTTCGTCCCCTGTCCCCTGGACCAATGAACTGAACCTAAAACAGGGGGACAGTCCCCTTCGTTCAGAGGCAGTGAACTGAACAGCGGGACA
>QLOY01004848.1:0-33893 GCA_003313965.1 Megacollybia marginata
TCAGAGCAGGTTGTAAAGTGTGATTCACTCGAGGGATAATCCCTGCCTGCATCTGGTGCGCACCAGGATTGTGGACGTGAAACATCCCAGGATGAACCCCTCCCTGCGCAACTTGGCCTTGTCCATACACACCCCATGTGTTAGGATTATAATTTGGTTGCCCATTTCCCGACGATACCTGAAATACTGCATTGGCTTTGAGGTGACGATGATCGATGCCAGGAAGCTGAGGTTGTGGAGCTAACAGCGGTACGTGTTGTGTTATATTGGGAAATGGAACTGTGATACTGTTATCCCATGCAGCCAGTCGTTGTTGAGTACGAGGAGTAGACAACACAGCAAATACAGGAGGAGCAGTGTGATTAGGACGAACTGGTAGACGAGACTGGGGACGTGATACTGGAAAAGTAAGATTCACTCCTCCAACCTCTCGTGGGAGTGAAGATGGAGGGGGTGGAGGAGGACGTTCAGGCAGTCGAGATGGTGGACGACGAACTGTCTGAGAAATTAGGTGAGGAGGTGTTTCTCGGAATTCAGGACACGTCGGTAAGCGTGAGCTTGGCCTGGTTTCAGAGTGATGACTGTACTGAGGAGGAGAATTAAGCCGCTGTATTGAAACTGGAGACTGTGGAATCAGAGGAAGAGCTGGTAGAGGCCGATTCCAAATACTAGCGGTGTGGTCTTCAAGTCGTGAAGTATTCATGTCGGTCGTGGAGTGCTCTGCTGCAAAGGGATCTGTGAAACGATTGTTAAGATGACGACGAGGGTCTCTATTTACATTGGCAAGAAAGGATGGATCATTTTGAGAAGAAAAATAATAATCTGGCGCGTTTGAAGAAGTTTGTTCGCACATACTATACGGAAAAGAGCTCTGGGTCGCGTTATTCTGACGGTGTTCGTGTCCAGAGGAGTTAAAAATACTAGTTATAAAAGCAGTAGTACGAGAAATTAAGTTTTCATTATCAGAAGAATTTGTTACCGTAGTCCTGGACAGATCTGGAACAATATGGGAAGAGGAATCGATATGGTTGTCTGAGCGAGTTGTGGAATGTCCCGCCATATGGGGAAAAAATTCCACGGAGGCAAATCTGTTGATGGATTTTTTCGTTGATGAAAATGGACGAATTCGCGATAATTGGTCAGGTCAAAAAATGGCCCATAACCTGTTAGACAACCGTGGAGACCGCAAGTGATAAGATCACAGAAGGGAAACGGACGGATGACAAAACTAGCGAGGATACAAAGAATCAGACGAGCGCTCCAAATGCAAGCAAAAGCAGATCATGTTTACCTAGCGAGGATACAAAGAATCAGATGAGCTAGGTAGATATGAGAAAAAGAAGGAAAAGGCACTAACCGCTCCAAATGCAAGCAAAAGCAGATGGAGAGGTGTCGTGAGAAGTCTAGACTAATATAGTGAATGTCATGTGCAGTAATAGTCCTTGTCCTACTAAGTCCCCATAACAAAAACAATGTGTACTGTGCAGAAAGGTCATGTTCTCGATGACGATGATGAGCCAGTGGTGGATACAGTATCTGCAGGTCTTCAAGCCCTATCCGAAGGGTCAAACAATCCACTCACTGAATATAACAAGGCATTCTTGCGTCTGGTTCCTATCATAGGCCCCTCTCTCTTTCCTACCTCCCAGAACCCTTTACAAGCAGGCGCTTCTCTTACCACGGTTCCTCAAGAAAATGTCCACGAGGTTGATATGTCACAGACTGAGCACGGCGAGAATGAAGAAGACACTGAAGAAGCAAATGAGTTGGCGCATGTTTTGAATGAAGATAAACCTACTTTGGCACGAGAAACAGCTGCAGATGTCTCATTGGACATGGACAATGACATATTTGATGATTTGGAAGATGATTGGGAACAGGAAATGGACATACAGGACGAGGACAATGAGTTACTGTAGAAGCGAACAAAATTTTGGCTAAGTCTGTTGTCACAAAACCGTGACCTGCCAATGTGATGCCTGTTTGGACCAGTCCTTCCACTAGTAACAAATTTGTAACCAAACAAATTCACGTTACTTGTGGAACGGCACTGGTAGCGAGTCTAATTTCATAGTATTCATGCATTTCAGAAAGCTATACTTTGAGTACGATAACAGTATTTGAATCGATCGTAACATGCCAGTGCAGGTTTCAATAATTCAATTGATACAAAATGATCGAGAATCTCACGAGCAGTGATTGTCGCTGGCTCTAGAAGTCGAATCGCTGTCAAAGTCTTGTTAACACCGTACAGCTCCATGTCATGTTCGGAAAAATGTATGTAGGCTGATGGGATTTCAAAGAAAAGACAAGGAAAGGTTTACAGTACTGTATGCATTCAGCACAACGCCAATACAACGCTAACAGTACAGTAGTCCAACTCAATTCTCAGTTTATTTTGCCAGTTTATTTCATAATGCTAGCAACGTAGACTAATTTGGGTAAGCAGTAACAGCGGAGTTTGAATTGTATGGATCACAACAGGCCCTGTGAAGCTCCCCTAGGGGTTTGGCGAAAATTGCGGATTTTTGGGCCTGAAAAATCGAAAACCCTCAGCAAAAAATTGGGGATTTGACCAAAATTTGGTGGGAGGTCCAGTGAAAATTGCGGATTTGGAAGGGCTTGAGCAAGTCAGGCATCCTTCATATGGTACCGTTACATGTAATCAAGTACCGTATTGTCTGTCAAATTTTTTCATAGGTGTATTTGACTCATAAATACAGCAGAAACATACTAGAGGCTCTATATCTCGCATTTGAGGTCAATTTAAGAGATGTCGGGGAGCTGTGACTATGATCACGTGTCGTGACAGGGCTAGTGAAAATTGCGGATTTGACCCTCAAAAAATTGCGGATTTGAGGCCAGATCTGCGGATTTTGGTCGCTGGACCCCTAGGGGAGCTTCACGGGGCCTATCGCGACTCGTCGACATCGCCAGTGTCAAGAGCCCTCTCTTAGCTTCACCAAGGCCTTAGAGGCTGTAGCAATACTACTTCTTGCTGATGCTAATGACGACGAAGAAGAAATCATGGTGTAGGAGGAATTCTGTTTGTAGATATTGTTGTTTGGACTGAAATTGGCCACTGTACAGGTCATTTTCTGCAATGGAAATCTGCTGCTGGGCTACAGATCCAAGTAACTCTAGTCCATCTAGTCCGAAAGGCTGCTGAGCCATAGAAATATGCTCAGACAGACTTAGAAAAGTTTTTTGGTGGTACCTGGCCGATTCAAACTCCGCTACCCAAAATAGTCTACGTTGTTATGTTATGACAGCCTTACAAAATAAACTGGTGAAATAAAGTTTAATAAACTGAGAATTGAGTTGGACTAGTAGTAAGGCCTAGTAAGGCCTAGTAAATCACCAATCAATGGATCAATATTCGATCACTTCGCTCCTCTTCCGCGGTCCGCGGTCCGCTTTGCGCGGCGTCAAATATCATGCCACGTGACCATCTGGCTTTCACCGGCAATCTGCATTCACGCGTCGCGTTACCTCGCCTGAGGCCACACAGGGCCACACTTTGCTACGCAACAATCAGGAATCAAATTTCCTGGAGGCACGGTGCACAAGCGATAGCAAAAAAAGATGATCCTTAACATGGGTTCGTAAAATCCAAAAACTCGCTTCAACAGACATACGTGTAAAATCCTCCTAAACTCGGGCTTCAACCAATAACCTCTCCGAGTACTTTTTTTAAACACCTCCAGAAATATCTTGCAGTTCCTGTTCCCAAAAAATCGAACACCTCTGACTTCGATCCGATGGCCACGCTCAGGCCACGTGGAATTTCAACAGGAATATCATGTCTCTCATCTCCAAGATCGAGGTAATCGTAACCACTACTAGTATCCATACCTTATACTTTAGATCTTTCGATTACCTCCCCGATGGCTCTTTGTCCGTGTAGAAACCTCCGACGGAATCGTTGGTTGGGGTGAAGCCACCCTTGAAGGTCACACCGAAGCTGTCGAAGGCGCTTTTCACGACATACGAGAACGATTCATCGGTGCCGATGCGGACAACATACAGGATATCTGGCAGACTTGTTATATGTCTCGGTTCTATCGTGGAGGTCCTGTTTTAATGGTGAAACACTTGTAGGATTTGTGCTGGCGCTAAAATGGCCCTGCTAGAGCGCTCTTTCGGGACTTGACATTGCTCTCTGGGATATTAAGGGCAAGAAGCTTGGAGTTCCGGTGTGGCAACTTCTAGGAGGTAAAGTTCGCGACCGTATCAAAGTTTATGGTTGGATTGGTGGAGATACCTATGAAAATCTCCTTTCTGAGGCGCGAAAACGAAAAGAACAGGGTTTTACGGCTGTCAAGATGAACGCTACTGGTTGGTTTTGCGGTCTTGTCTGTCCTTGATCTTCTATCGTCATTCAGATGTGGTTGATTGGATTGACTCTCCGACCGTCTTGCTATCCACCGCAGAGCGTATCCAGACAGTCAAGTGGGTGCTTCTTCTGATCATATCCGCCTGTGAACCATGGCAGATCTATTGGACTTGATGTAGGCATTGATTTTCACGGTCGACTTCACAAGGGTATGGCAAAGCAACTAGCTAGACTTGTAGAGCCCTTGAGCCCTCTGTTCATCGAAGAACCGCTCTTACCCACGCACCCGGAGGAGATCGCAGACCTTTCGAAGATGGTCTCTACTCCAATAGCGCTAGGCGAACGTCTTTACACTCGACATGACTTTCGTCCCTACTTTGAGAAACACGCAGTGGATATCGCACAACCGGATGTGAGCCGTTTTCGGTTTTTCCCGTTGAACTGAATCTTTAACCGGTAGGTTTCCCACTGCGGAGGGATAAGTGAGATGCATCGTATTGCTACGATGGCCGAAACGTATGACGTAGCTCTTGCCCCTCACTGTCCGCTTGGTCCAATCGCATTGGCTGCTTGTATGCAGGTGGCAGCATCGGCTCCAAACTGCAAGTTCCCTTCTCTTTCGTTTTTGTTGGTTTTTTATGCCTCACTAGTCGTCATCCAAGAAATGAGCTGGCAAGTACGCGTATACAAAATACTCTTGTGGTGTCAACTTACAGGGGTTTTTTAGATTCATTACAACACTGAAACTACTGACTCGGAATTATCCGCAGATTTACACACATACATGAATAGCCCTGAAGTGTTTGACATTCTAGAAGGGCACATTCCGGTATTGCAAGGTGTGTTATACATGATATGGCTAACTTTGGGTCGATAAATTATTTACTTAGGTCCTGGTCTCGGAGTTAGCATCAATGAAGACCTCGTTCGACAGATTTCGTCGAAAACGATTGAGAAAGGTTTTTCCTGGAGGAATCCGGTATGGAGAGGCAAAGACAACAGCCTGCGCGAGTACTAGTGGTAAGGTCCCAGTGGTAAGATTCCAGGGGCGTTACTATAGTTAGACTTTTAGTCGTTACATAGGCTATAGATAGTCTCAAAGTCATTAATCTTGACCCTTCAAATTAGTACGGCATTTCATTGCACCTAAGTCTATCACTTGGCAGCGTATTTGGTAAATTGTTCCAGTCGATCGGTAGCTTTGCAAATGGAAATCAGCTGATCCACCATCATCCATCATACGCCACCCCGCCAGCGGTCCTTTTTCCCAAGTCTGCCACTGTGCCAGTACACAGCGTGGTTTCCTACGCTATATTTTCGCTTATATTGTCGGGTAGGCGTAGGCATTACGTTTTCGGCTGATCGGCTTTCTCTTTTATGACACGAACTGAACACAACAATTGCTCCCAGTTCCCTCCTCACTACTTCATGGATTATGGAGCTCAGTCATATGGCGCTCTTCAGCCACGAGTCTTGACGAGTGGGCTATCGGATCCTATCAGGACTGTGAGAGAGATCTATGGTATGTTGGATTTCATTTCCAATGTCGTCATGCCTGTGTATTGACTTGCTGCCCAGTTTCTGCAATCTCTTTTCTTGTATGGGACTGGTTGATTACTCTCCATCAGGAGGTCTCACTGGTCTGGCCGCGACGGTATTCACTAGGAAAAAGCCTATTCCTAATTGTATGTCGTGCGAACCAACCATACAAGCAATACTAATCGACCAACAGAATCGATACTTTTTATTCACTATTCTCCTAGTCGATACAATAGTAGGTGCTGCCCTTTGCCAGGTTTCCTCATCATCATTCCATTCCTAGTTCTACATGGACCCTAGTTTGTTGCCTCTGTCAGTGAGTGAAAACACCCTGTTGTGGATGAAATCTGACGCTCAATAGAAGTAAGTTGCATGATCCAACTCGTCTGCAGGCTGAGACCAGACACGCAGATGTCAGCGGTACCGCATCTTCTCCGACTCGATGAACACAACAGCAACGATGGTCATCCAGAGTATAATACCCCTTTTTCGCAGTATTGCATTACTCATCAAGACTCTGTAGCAATCCTGGCACTGCGAACCTACGCTATGTATAGGACAAAGCTGTGTTTGTACTCTCTGGCTTCTCTTATCATCACAACCGGCTGCGTTACTGTGATTTTGACGGCCTACGTTTACCTGACGGCTACGGATTGTACGTTCAACCCTTATTATTGCCAATCAATCACTCATCCATTCAGTTCTACTCTTTGAAACCGTCTGTCTGCCTGTTTGTAAAGGGCCATTATGTTCACTGTTTTGGTATTGGTTGTGGGGTTGGCATCTTGGAGTGGACACCAGTACGTTCCTTCCTATACCTTCCTACCTCACGGGTATTCATTGTGTTGCAGTCATCGTTATTCTAAGCTTGTATCAGTATTATCAGAGCTGGAAACTCCGACGCGCCATTTCGATTGAACCACAGGATTTCGAGATTTCGCTGCGTAATCAAAACTCGAGCTTTCTGAGGTCTGTTTGCTGGTTATATCTGCTGTTACTGAGCTGATCTCCTTCTTTTAGGACTTTGTTTCATGACGGTGAGCTGGTTACGGCTCCTCTCGACACATGCTAACGCTTGTTGCTATCAGGTTTCTTCTATTACTGTGGTAAGGCTTTCTCATAATACCTGCATGCATTGCTGATTCTCTTGTAGTGATCTTATGTGAGTGCGCGTTACTGACGCTTGATAATTGTATGACGTTGTTAGGTGTGGCTGCAATCAACGTTATCATCGTTGTGATCGACTATGAACTAACAATCCTGGCGTTTGTGTGAGTCACTGACAATACATTCCAACTCGGCAATAACTCTGTGATTCATAGCCTATCTCGCTCTCTGCAGACTGTTGCGTGCTCTAGGTAGAGTCTCTCCCACTAGTACTCAGTCTTTCTCTCATGCATCTACTAGACTCTTCCTGAACCTGCGTCGCAGCTTGGACAAGCCTGCAGTAGATGTAGGTCCTGAAAGCGGATTTCTCTCCATTCACGAGGGTAACTCAACGCCGGAGAGTCTTGGGATGGATAGACTGGATTCGGCGAGAGAGTCGATGCATGATAGCTATTCCATGTTGAGGATAGCAGAGGAAGGCTAGACGGTGCTGCGAGTGTCGAAGCACGTTGGGATCACATCGCTCGGTTGGTTGGAATGCTCTGCTACTGATTCACATTGCAGCAATATAAGGTTGATTCTTTTTTCTCTGAAAAGACTAGTTGTCTGACGAGACGTATAGCTGAATACCCGCATTCACGAGGAAGGCATACCCGCAGGCTAGCCAAAAGCAAGTCGTCATCCGACATTGCGCTTCATTGCGGTAGTCTGTACAATTTCATGTATACAAACCAAATGAAGTTAGTTCTGAGCTAGAATGTCGATCGCATCATCATTGTACCGATCCGTTATTACGTAACACTCAATTTCCTTGTCAAGATCCATGTCGCACGGACCTACAGAGCGAGATGCTCTGCTTCCCCAGAGAAATATTGAGCCTCGGGTCAGCACAAAAAGCTCGTCTCATATCCATGGTCCTCATGAGATCTCAAAAGCTACAAAGTATGGCATTTTGGCTGGAGTTTGGACTGCTACGTTTCTTTCGGTGTGTTGTACTCTCTCAAAGGTTCAGCTTGTATTGACTGCTTCCAGTCTATAAACCGTAGGTCTTATCTGGCTAAACTGATTGCTGAAATGAACCATTGAATCAGTTACGCTTGTCCCGACCAGTAAGTCGCCACATAAAATAAAACAAAGGAATCGAATTGAAAGCGAAACAGTGCTACCCGAAATCTCTTCACGATTCGGAAAGTCCAATCAAGCCAGTTGGCTTGGTACTTCGTAAGTTGTTTGATTGTTACAATTTGCTCTAACAGACCAGGTATTTACTTGCTACATGCACGTTTACGCCTCTCTATGGTCGATTGTGCAATATCCTTGGTCGCAAAAATGCGAATCATGTTGCTCTGCTCTTTGCCGGTGTTGGAACTCTCGCATGTGGGCTTTCGCAAAGTATGGAAATGCTCATTATAGCGCGATTTGTATGTTTTCTTCGTGTTGTATGGAGATCGCTCATGATGTCTAGATATCTGGTATTGGAGGGGGAGGTGTTTTCACTACGTCTACGTAGGTGTCTAACCTAGCCTTAACTCATTTTAACTGTTGTTCTGCAGCATTGTTATCAGTGATCTGTATGACTTGCGTGTCTGTACTGTTCTTTCTCCTTTTTGTTCTTCCTTACATGTCTCTAGAGTCGTGGCCTTGCACAGGGATTGCAGAGTGTCTTCAATGGAGTACGTCTCTTTCTCGGCATTATTCTACATTCTGACCAAAGTTTAGCTCGGAATGGGTCTAGGAGGGCCTATTGGCGGTATCTTAACCGATAAACTAGGCTGGCGTTCAGCCTTCCTCTGCCAAGTTCCCTTCTTCCTCGTGTCCCTGTTCCTCACTTCTTACAATCTTAACTATACGGTCGGCGTGCGTACTCATGCTTGCTGGGACTTTCCTCACTGATCAGTACGTTATAGGGCAAAAAGAGTTCCAAAGATGTTTGGAAGCGCATTGATTTTGGTGGAAGCTTCACACTTCTTATATCGGTAATTACTCTCCCTCGCTAACACGTTCATGAACGCTCGGTCAGGTCGGCTCATGTCTATTCTTCCTGAGTTCTAAATACAACGAAGGTTTACCCGTACGTCTTTCATATCTCATAATCAAAGTTTTCTTATCATCTCCGCAGTGGACTCATCCCACCGTTATCGCACCTCTAGTCCTCAGCATCTCATTCATGATTCTCTTCATCATCGTCGAATTATTCCTAGCCCGTGAACCAGTCCTCGCACCTTTCCTTCTTAAACAACGTATCCCTGTTTTGGTCGGAATGTCCAACTTTTTGGTTGCTATATGCAACTTTGCGATACAGTATTACTTTCCTATGTGGTTCCAAGCTGTGATGCTTACAAGTGCATCTACCGCCGGTGAGATCTTCTCATTTCGAGTTGTTAATAAGTGGCCAACAGTTTTCAGGTCTACATATAGCTCCGAATAGTGTTTCCATGTCTATAGGCTCGCTCTTCGCGGGGTGGATGATGCACAGAACGGGAAAATACAAGATGATCAATTTGATATTTGGATTGTTCCCCTTTATCGCTACTGTGTTGATATATCGGATGCGTGAAGATTCTGGTCCGATTCAGTCTTGGTTGAGTATCGTAAGTTTCTTCCCTTTCGCGTTTCTGTGCCTCATGATGACGGGATAGATTCCTCTTGGATTTGGAAATGCAGTTGTGTTGCAGACGATGTTGAGTGCGTCTATCCTTTCGTCCCGGTCGTAAACTCAGTTGTTCACTGTAGTTGCCCTCTTGGCGCATATACCCGAATCGCATATGGCCGTTGGAACAGGATTCGGACAGTGTTTCAGGGGAGTTGGTACGTACTTGTTACCCGTCAGTCTATAACTGACTGACATTTGACAACAGGTCAAGTATCAGGCGTCGCTATTTCATCTGCCATCTTTCAATCTACCCTCGAGCGTGAGTTGACGATCGGAATTGGACGACTTGATATACCAAACAAGGAAGAGGTTTGTGGTTGTCTTCGTCCCGCGTTCTATCTAATTAGTCATTGAATGTAGATGGTCAAACAAATCCGACACGTTGCTCGGCTCGTGGAGACACTTCCTCCAGATCTCCAACGCGTAGCCCGAGATGCTTATGCGACCGGTTTGAAGAAAGTCTTTATGTTCGCTGCTATCTCGACATTGTTAGCGTATATCGTTAGGTTACCTGTAAGTTTGTCTCGTTCTGCGTGCCTTGTGTGATTTCTGAGTTTTATATAGATACCAGAAAAGGATCTCGATAGTCGACCACCCGCATTGAAATCACCCGCTACCTCTCCTACTGTTCCTATCAATGCGCTGCCTAATGCTGACCAGCCCGGTGACTCTGACTCTGAGGATGATGATGTTCCCAAAAGGCGGGTACCTAAAAGGAGACTGTCGACGTACGAGTCAGCAGATGGTGGCATGGATCTGGAGAGTGAAGTTGTTGGTGGCTCTGCGAGGAAACCTTGGGATTCTCCAAATCAATGATGAACGTTATGACTGATAGATACCGTGCCTGATATTGGCGCGATTTGAACCCGCTTTCTCGTCCTTCCATAGTAATATGTAATTACATACATACATCAGAGTGTTAAATTATACTCATACTCTGAAGACCCGCTTTGCGCTATCCATAACACGACGGCCGAGAGCATGAGCGAGACATTTTGCGAAACATTCGCGTACCCATAGTACTTGAATTGCTCAGAATAATCAGATAGCAGGTATTTGAGCACAAGCACCGTCTGAAACATAGTTGGAAGTGAATCCTAACAGTCAAACTGGACTTACAACACTACCTGCCAGGCCACCAGCCATCAAGGCAAAGCCAATAAATAAGAAGAGTCTAGCACGCCACACGGCTCTAGAATCTCCGAATCCGCCATCTTCACCGCGGATTCTGTCCTTGTCAATCAAATTGACAACGAGATAGCCAAGCAGTGAACATATGCCTGGTATCCAATCCACAAACGATACGTGTACTGGCGGATCTGGCAGTTCTGCTGGCTCGCCTTCGCCGAACCATGGCATACGAGCATGAGCAGACATAATTGCCGCATCGAAAAAGGTCCAATTGGCCAGCGCAAACTGCGTAAAGTGAATTGATTCATTGAAACAATGAAGACAACATACCAAGGCACCAGCAATGTAGACGCCAACGGTTCGGCGATGTCTAGAGTCGAACCAGGAGGTTAAAGCTGGGAATGGGTTTAGGCAGACCCTGCGAGGGTCGTAGTCTCCTCGAGGGAGCGACATTGTGGACGACAACGACGGGCCTGAGAGGCTCCAGACAAATTTGAGTGATACTAAATTTAGCTCGTTTCCATATGTCTCAATAACGGGCCGGCCGGGACGCTCTTTCGAGGAGGCAGTCTTTGATGTTTTTATGAAAGCAAAGCTATTCAATTGAAACTAGCAACTACAACTACCAGGATCTGCATATATTACACTATAATCAATCAAAAATCAAAAGCGACTGTAATCCATTTAATTCAAAGACAACGACGCGGGCTATAGCTCACCTTTCAAAATCTTGCGCCGAGAGAACTCGACCACCCAGAATTCTTCCCATATGTGTCTGTGCGTAACTATTTCCCTTTCGTCGAAGACCGATCAGCTCTTTCAGAAATGGCACTGGACTAGTGTTAAAAGAACACGCTTGTTGGATAGCGGGCGTCCTGTGTCGATTGCTCGGCGCAACAAATCCATCGGGATTCACATAGTCTTCGTCTTCCCGAGAAAGTCCTAAGAAGTCACATAGCTCGGCGTATACCTCCTGGTCCGGTAGATACAACTGTCCAGCAAACAGGTGAAGTTGCGAGAGTGATACTCTGGGAGGGAGGGGTAGCTCCATAGGGTGGATGGTATAGAGATCAAGGCTCTGGAAGGCCGGCATGTCTCGTGTGACTCGAGGGCAATACAAATGAAGATTCACTTGTGTTTGCTGACGAATGAGCGGGAGTAGTTCGTTGACTTCGTGTGAACTGAGGACTATGAGGTTTGTCGATCCTTCAAACGATACCGAGAGTATCCAACATACAGGTTTCAGATACTCCGATTGAATTGCAGTTGCGGGCTTAATCGTCGCAGCAAAGTCTTTTGTAGCGAAAAGGCCTCTCGACCATTGGAGCAGGGATGAAAAGTGGGAAGTGGTCTTCAAGACGTCAAATAGAGGAATGAAGGCCCCGGAGGAAGGTTGGAACCCGTGTCCTTGCACCAATGTCCTCACCGCGTTATGAACATTGTGTGGTGCTGGATCTGCAGGTCTTGGTCTCTCCTGTTCTCGTTCACGTTCGATTTCGTGGCTGACTTCTCGCTCTTGCTCCTCGCCAATGTCGGCACCTCCAATGCCTTCCCCAATTATATCCAATCGAGCTTTGAACTCTGGAATTGCTAAGACGTCATCTTTCGAGAACGCACCACGGGGAGTTGCATCGAAGTAGAGTTCTTCAAGGCTTCGTGCTTCTGGCTGGACCCAAGCACGCCGTATGCTGGGAATTAATGCGCTAATGTTCGCATGACCACCGCTGCTAGCAAGGAGGCTGTCCATGACTTCCTTACGTTTTCGATGGTCGAACCCTTGCTGAGCCCACAACGATGCATGGTGTTCAATGTCCTCCCATGTCTCTGTCATCGACCAGTGCAACACATCCTCGATGTCCAGAGGTGTGTCAGAACATTTCTTGGATACTTTCCGAATGCGTCGGTCGATGTATGGTGGAGCGAGGAACAACACAGACTGTCCTTGCCCCAGCTGACGAAGTCTCATGCAACCTAGACCAATGGTCAGATAAACATAGTCGGGATGGTTTATTCTTTACCTTGAACTAAACGGTCCTTCGTTACCTTTCGTCCCAGTGTCACAGCGGCTCTTGTCGGGATCGGTAATTTTAAGTCAGTTCCGCGCGTATGGGCGTCATCAAGATAGACAAGACATTGATCCAGTCTTTTCTGAAAAGGTGAAGAGTTCAGTTCTTCGACGATTCCATCCCGTGTCACGACGGTCAATTCATCAGCATCGTTGAAATAGACAGCTGCTTTAATTTTCGCATCTGACTCCAATTCAAGCCACCGCCGAGCCAGCTCCTCATTACGAAGCTCAAGCATCTGAGCCCCTACGTCCAAGAATGCTCGTATCGGAGGTGCTTCATTGACAATCTGTTCAAGCAAATTCTCTGAAGATTGACTTGATTCAAAGCATAACCCATATTTGTTATGCGGCTGCAGGAGATAACCTAGTACCAACGCGTTGGTCGCTCTCTGCTGCTCTCGGTCAACTTGATGGACAGAGGTCGGAATGAGATAGTGATTGTCATTGGTTCCACTGAAGCCTGTCATTGGATGCTTTCTCCTCTCAGCCAAATCCCAACCCGAGGACGGCAGTTTGTGAGGGAAATCTTTTGCCGCTTTGGGAAACACGAAATGATCCATGTAAAAGTTGATGACACGACGATTCCACCGAAAAATGGGCCAGAGGACGTCGTGAATCTGGTCTCCATCGTCTATGTTGATCCCCCGCACGTCATGAAGGGAAGGTAAAATGTCGACGTTGTGAATCCATGCTTCGTATTCAAGCTGAGGATTGTCTAACTGGAAGAGCGCATCCAGACAGACGGTCAGTTCATTGATTCTGAGTCCCTCATAGTAATAGGAGACATGTAAGAGTAATGGCCACGTCGGGATGGCTAAATTCGGATCTTAATGATGGGACATCTTTAGCACGGAATGGGATAGCCAGCAAAGATCGCTGCAGATCGAGACCATAGTCCACTCGCCACCTCCGGTTTGTCAACGCGTACACCAAAACACCACAAGCAAGCATCCCCCGAAGAAGTAGAATATTGTGCCATATTCCATCATTTTGGAACATGTCCCGCAGGTCCTTAGCCATTCGAGGATCCACTTCCCTAACGGAAATGAAATTCTTCAGCAGGCTTTTCGCACGCCGTGACAATGAGCGGAAATAGACTTCGGGCATCATCCCGTTCATGATATCATCGGCAATGCGGTTCACCAATGCAGCGCGTGCAGCATGTGCACCGGGCAGTATAGATACGCGAGGAAATATTTCCTGCCCTCTATCTCGAAGCTCAACATGATTTTCAAAGTCACTCTTCAGAGCGGGAGCATGGCGACGCACTAGGGAAAAGAGGCGCATGACGATTCGCCAGCGATACGGATGGCCTTGAAGAGGTTGCTGCTGGCCCAGAGTGTAAATTAGAGCATACCGAGGATGGAATATCTCATCGCTCTCGTCGACCAGATCTCTGGAATTGTTCCTGATAAATCTCTCCAGTTCGAGGACGTCGTTGGCCAGCTTGTTTGCAGGGGACGAGATAACCATGTCCATACTCATCAACATCAATGACAAACTGTGTTCGGGTTGTGAAACTAGAATACCTCCATCGTTCGTGCAGGTTTCGCACAGCTGACGTATTGACTGAACATTTGCATCATCGATTTTAACCTGCCTGGAAAAGGGAAGATAGAAGATACGCCGATTCACGAGCCCCGTAAGACGTTGCACCAATAGCTGGAACATCTGTGTGGCTAGCGATTTCAAGACAACGACGCGAACCAGCTTAGTGGAATCCGCAAGGGAAGTGGCCGCGAGTGGTATAATCACAGAAGATTTGCCCTCGCCCATGTTGAGTTGAAGTAGGGAGTTGTCATTCTTTGGGGGAGTAACCATCTCTTCAGCGATCTGAATCTGCACTGGGCGAACCAGAAAGTCGCTCTCAATCTGCGAGCAAGGTCAATCATTCGCTGTTGAGGTTGGAAAATACATACCTGTATCAGAAGCCAGTCCGGACACTTTTGTAATTTTCGAACATCGATGTAGCCATTCTGCAGTTCCTTCAATAGGTCAGAACGACGTCGTTCCGTACCAAAGCGCAAGAGGCGGCGTGCCTGCTGATATCTGACAAGAGCTGTAGCCGTAACAATGAGTATTTCCTTCCATTCGTATGGTACAGCAGACCACCGGTTCAGCGACAACATCCCCATGAGCGAACGACACGATGTCTCAGGCCATTTACCACTGATGTCGAGTGAGATCTCAGCCACAGTGCAAGGATGTAGAGCGCTTTGAACTTTTTGGAATGTCTCCTCGAGATAAGAACCGCAGCCATCATAATAAGTATTCAAAGAGGGCAAGAGATCATCAATCATCGACGATGTGAAGGCAGAAGCGTTAATAAAGTCAGAGCTTTGTAGCAGTGATTCATAACTTGATTGTAGCAGAGACAAGTAGCTTTGCTGCAAAGGATGATCGCCCGAATTCAGTCCATCCAACATGAAGCTTAGCCGATCTGACTGTTCGTGGTTCTTCATAGTCTCATAAGGGACTTCGGGAAAGTGATCAGGGATGGAACCCAACGAGGGAGCTTGACGATAGCACATGATTCGGCTCAGCGTAGTCGCTTCTGAGTTGTGGACTTTGGAAACAAAACACGGAGCGAACTGGATAGTGGATACGGAATGCTGTTTGACGGCTCTGGAACAAACAGAGTCGAAGATCCTCTGCACAGAAGCAAGGTATTGATTGAGGCTATCATTTGAAAACCAGGACTGAAAGAGATCTCGCATAGTGCGTGAACTGGCCGACAGATCATGATAGTCAGTGCTCGGAGGAATACTTGGTGACTGGCAGGGCCACTGTTTTATGAGCTTCTTGACAATACTCTGCAAACTTTGTCCACACCGCAAGTCATAATCACTCCTTTGGCGAAGCTGAAGTTGACCAGGAGATTCTCCAACAAGTGGCTGCAGTTTGTGCGAGGGTGTGTGTTCGAGCTGACGGACACTGGCAGTAAGACAGCTTTTAATTTGTTGAGCTGTTGCCACCCCACCACGAGAGAGATCATACGAATCCCAAGGTGGAACACTAACTGACCAAAAGTCTGGGTCTATAGCGAAAGCAACGAGATATGGAACAAGAGAACAATTAGATTTTCGATAGGCAAAAGCGCATATCGAAAATAACAGAGCGGAACTAACCACCTGTGTGTGTCGATTAACAATATGGGTGAAAAGTGGCAGTAACAACGAAGCGGGTTCTTCTTCCACAAAAGCACGGTCATACGAAATGCCGGACCTGGTAGCATTTGCTATATTACCCCATCGTTCGAAGGATTGTAAAAGAGGTGGAATAGAAGAATCATGCACGAGTGATCGTGGGTCGAGATTCGGACGGTAAATAATCGCCCTGGAAACAGCCTGCACGAGCCCTTCGCCAGCCAAATCGGTGTCTCGAGATTGATATTCAAAATCTCGACTAGGTGCAAGCCATTTTGAATCCGGGGCAGAGAACAACTGCTTGCGGGCACCAGCCCTTTCTAGCAAGTGGAGCGGAGAGAGAGGTTGCATGTTTTCAGAATAGTCCAGGTCATCATCATCAAAAATCCTGAGACGCTGAGCATGGCTTAGAATCTGCCTAGTTCTGCATTCAAAACCCTCCAATTGAGATAATGCATGAAGCGGTAGCCAATGGACGGTCTGCATGTCCTTGAGATGCGGAGGATAATACTCTCGACGAGGTGTCAACTGTGCAACTGCAAGTAGCAAATCCTTTTCCTTATCTTGCAGTCGCTGGAAGGACACAGTGGCGGCAGAATACAGCAAAGACAATGCCTCGACGGTACCAGTCCTACGAGTCAATGGGTCGGGAAGACAAGAGCTTGTAAGAGCATGCAGGTACACTTTGTATAAAGTGCTCTCTAGGCTTCCCGAGCCATCCAAGCGTTGCAAGTCGATGTTAATCGAGTAGGTGAGGTACCGGATATGCTTCTCCTCTGAGGGATTATTGATATCAACACAGACATGCCCTTTCTCTTTCCAGAAATTCACCCGACCAAAAGGTATGAGAACAGATCGATTTGGGGGAAGGCCGTAAGAATGACGCTGGACTAGAACCAGCTGACATCTCAGGCCTATCATGGTTCCAGACGAGTTGTCCGAGTCTACAATCATATTTTCCATATTATCGGACAGTAGATCCCCGCCGGCGAGTAAGAAAGAAAGTTTGAATCGGGGAAGATGAACGCGAAGCCCGTCAATGTGATTGTAAACGATATGCATGAATTGAGGTTTTTCCAAAGGGGCTAAGCGAGCGGATATCATCTTGAACGTGTCAGAATTAACATCAATGCTGTTACTAGAACCCCTCTGCATTTGGTATGACGAGATGTTGATGTTCCAGAGCTTGTGCGAGCTCTGCCACAAGGTGTCATTATGGCGTAGCTCAACACGTTGTTCCTCCAAGTGAAGCCAATGGGTATAGTCCTCGACGAAAGGCATTGGAAGATCGCCAGCAAAGATGCTTCGAGGTAATAGTTCGTAAAATGACTCGGAGTGTGCCGAATGCGATCGGGCGCGTATCACAACATCGTTCTTTCTGCGAGCAAAGAACAACTAAGGACGAGTCAGTAAAAGAGATTCAAACGAGTTCTTCTGACAGACCTGATATCCATAGATTTCTTTGCGAGTCATGAACTCCATTCCAGGTACGCTAGACGGGACAACTTCAAGGACATTCTAAATAACTAGGTCAACCCAATGGAACTTATCATCTTCAATGTACTCACATCATTAAGGAACTGTCGATAAACGAAATGGTCACAAATCTCACGCGGCAAACGGCTTAGTGGTGCCCCATCAATGAGCAAAGTACCATTGAGGACATTAAGATGAACCATCTGAGAACGGGCCCCTCGTTTGGATTTGGTATTACAGGTAATCCAACATTCATTGCACCTAGTCCAACCCTTCGATGATGGATCAAAAGCAGTCCATACGGTCTTGATGGCATCATTCAGGCCTTCGGAACCAATATTGGAGCACAATATTTCCAGGATGCTGTGCGCCAGCCTACGATCTCGGTTATACAAAATGGAGTTTTCCGCTTTTCCTCTATTGTCTTTCAGAATAATGGCGCACTCGATAAATATTGATACGTCATCGGCCAGTGATAGAAGCGAGGGACGGTAGCGGTCATCAACATCATAAGTAGCGCGGCACGTCGCAGCAATGTGCAACAAGTGTTGGGCAAGTTTGTCCCGAGATTCCTCCCCAGGGTTAGCCTGCCATCTCTCTTGCAAGGTCCGGATCCAGCCATGTGTCCCACAACGGACACGACGCAGCAACTGTATGGACTTCGCAACGACGTCGCGCGGAGGAAACGCTGCGAGCAGACGGGTGGTAAGCAGAACGACAGTCTTGACCGTGACAATCTCCCGCCAATTACCGAGGATTTTGTCGACCAATTTCTCCATATACTCAAGCAACTTTAGACTAAACCTAGGCTCTAGGAGATCCTGGTGCCACTCCAACGAATGGTCGGGTAGAAAATGACCAACTTGGAGAGCAGCCTGAAGAAAGAGTATGTGCACTGCTTCACGGTTGAATGACAATGTTCGCTCCACGAAACTATGCATAATGTTCATCCATTGGATGCGCCCTCCACTTCGGAGGTGTGTAAACGAGGTATACTCATGGAGACTGATGCCGCGTGAACATTCAGACTGTCGGCTAAGAACCTCGTTAGATTTCCTCGAGGTACTGTCAACAGTGTACTGGAGATTATGGTAGCGGGTGTCAGCTTCTGGCAACTGGAAGGTGCACAGAGTAGAGATATCCATATCTTGGCAAGAACCGGCTGCCCAGCGAGCACTGCCCTGGTCATATAGCCGCCAGGCAAGTCCATTGGGCACACAGATAGAACTATCATCTGTCGGAAGCTTCTTTCTTTTGTAATGAGTCACAGTAAATGGTTTTGCGATAGAGGCCAAGGTAATTCGAGAAGTGTGCTTCTTCCATTTAAGAAGAACCTTATAGTCCAAGAGAACTTTGTAAGGCTTTGCTCCAGAGGTCGGGGTGTGGCTGCACACATCGTTTAGAAGAAAAAATGTGGCTTCACGCCAGCGGGAGAATGATGTGGGACATTGCAATTCAAATACCACTGTTTGCGCTGCAGAGGCGTTCTCTGGAAGGGGCCATTCGCAAACCTTGATAGATAACTTTTGAATCCGTAAGTTGAAGTTCTGCTTGGTTTCCTGGTCATCACAAGCATCCCTCTCTCTGATCAGTCTCTGATATTCCGTGTTTTTCTGACGCAACTCCTCTCGTTTCTGCATCTGTCGAGCTGCTGCATCGGTCTCAATGTTCTTTTTGACAGCTTGGAGAGAAGCAGATTGATTGAAACAACGAACAGCAAACGACTGCGGAGAGGGATCAGAGAATATTGATGGCTGGGTAGCATAGGAATGTCTAAGCTTCAAGTACTCTTGCAGAGGCCGAAGTCGTTCTAAGTCTCGGGCTTTGTGTAGGAGCAATGGCTGCAGCAACGAGCTACTCATTTCTGGAGGATATTCCTTCATCAACGGAATATGCGCCGTAGCAATACGATCCAATGCCATCCACAATTCAAACAGCGTCAGGAACATCATTGACATGTCCTCAGGACTGGATCTATAGAGCCCGTTGGCTGCTGCATGGTACTCTGTCATGCATCGCAACAGAATACCAGTAGCATCGTCGCTGCCTTTAGCAAGCCGAGCCTTTGTCCAAACATCCAAATCGTGATGAATAGCTTTCTCAAAATCTAGCAGAACTAGAAATGGATCTTGTACGAAGACTTTGTTGAGAGTTCCCGACGTATACTGAGGAAGATGGGTAAAATCCTGGAGACGGGGGCCGTCGTTGGGATGAAAATCCTTTTCGGGAAGCTCAAGGTGCTCGTTCGCCAAAGCACGAAGAATGTACCCTTTGCTATTAATCAAGGTAAGGTGAGCGTCCTCTTCAATTCGGAGACTGGAAGGGTCCCAGTGAGAGGTCTGAGCATGAGCTTCTTGAACAGACTTCCATCGCGTCTCCGTAAGGTTCGTAGCCTGAGAGCAAGATCTCTGTATCTCTTCCCAGAGAGAGGATTCCGCAATAGCCTCGCCCAGCTTTTGAGAGCGTTGACCAACTTTTACTCGCATGCAGAACAGGATTTCATTGTCGAAGACGTCAGGGAAAAGGACTGCATGACGAAGAATGTCAGAATGCATGAATGCCATGAACTTCTTGTATTCTTGATGAGACGGATCTTCTCTCATCAATGTAGTCTGGAGGGCGACTCGAATCACAAGCCACAGAGGAGACCTGCGCCATGGGAGGCGAGCGTTCAACCAAAGTACATCATCTGCGATTCGTTTGCAAACTCTAGGCACATCTGCAGGCTCTTCAGAGCCTAATCCTCTGAGAATTCCGGTCAGAAGCTGAGTGATGTATTTGGGATCCGCTGTGCTACGGTCCTCCGGAAGGGATATCCCTGCTTTCCTAGATTCGGGGAGAGCATCCTTGATGACATCTACGTTCATTTGAGACAGAAAAGAAGCAAGTTCTGTTAAGAAGTCGTCATCCTCAAAGAACGCCACAGGAAATGAGATGGCGGGGCCAGGATATGAGCAACGAAGTTTGCCTTTGGTCCCCAGAACCTCCTCGTTCAATGCTGAGGCTTCAAAGCATTCGAATACAATTTCATCTCTAGATAAGGAATGAAACCTGATTAGTGGTTATTAGCATCACTTACTCGAGTTTCCTGAATATGATTCCTGCATTCTGTGCTCGTATTAGGGCTGCAAATGTGTCTATCGAGAAAGGTGAATGTCTGAAGTATGAAAAGCCAGCATGTATTCACCTCCGGGTATCATTGTCTTCAATAAACGCTTCACGGTCTTGGCGTCGAATACGTTCACATTATGTGCAACATAAAGCTCTCGAATACGCGACAGCATGGAAACTACACTGCGCCAGGCAGACAATTTCTCCGTCGGAAGATGTGCCACATACTCTTCAGCACACCTGAAAGCAGTGGCACAAAGTGCTTCGTCGTTCTCCGCAGAGTCATCGTTAGCCTGCGGGAGCTTTGGTGGCATGAAAACATGGTTTATGATATATGTGAGGGTTTTCGCGTCGCTCATGGTGGTAAGAAACAATAATGGTAGTCTCGTGAGTTCGTTCCAAAGGACATTGTAGGACCATGTTACGAGAGGATCGACGACATCCAGAATTGGAAAGCGTTATCTTTGAGAGTCTTGTTACGGAGGCGCCTATAAACTGAATGTTACTTCTTATCTGTTTATGGTTAGTCGCGTCAATCCATAATAATCCATAAGCCAACACTCGGGATATACAGCCAATGGTGCTACGCGTTGTCACCACATGAAAATGGCTGGTGCCGGGGTCAGCATAACTCTAGGCAAGCGTCATTCACCAAATGACTCGAAGAACAAATGAGCTGTATTCGATGTTCGTGTCTTCTTGCCAAAATATATGCGATATTTCGTTGGAATCTGTGAAAGAGTTGGTTTGGTTTCTATCACAATAAGACCTTACATGACGGATTTTAGAGTAGAGAAACTTTGCAAAAGCAGAGAAGTTCAGCGTTGCGAATCGGACAGAGGAGTCCAGTATCGTTTATTAAGAGAGTTGAGCAAGGGTAACACGATGCACGTGACGCAATCTTGTCAGCTTGGCCCGAGCCGGATAGGCTCTGATTCAGCTTTCAGACTATCACTGTCACAGACCTTACCACCGATGAAACCAATTGATGGTGCTGTCTGTCAGTGTTCCGAGACACAATCAGAAGCCTTCTAACTCGGTAAACCACGGATTCCCTGGAACAGCTTAAAGCAGCTCTTGGTTTTTCAAGGCAGTTGAGGGCAGTCCGTCTTTGATGTTTTATGAAAGCATTGCCATTCAATTGACTAGCAACTAGCAACTACCGGGATCTGCATATATTACACTATAGTCAATCAAAAATCAAATCAAAAGCGACTGTAATCCATTTAATTCAAAGACAACGAGGACGCGCAGGCTATAGCTCACCTTTCAAAATCTTGCGCCGAGAGAACTCGACCGCCCAGAATCCTTCCCATATGTGTCTGTGCATAACTATTTCCCTTTCGTCGAAGACCGACCAGCTCTTTTAGAAACGGCACTGGACTAACTCTGAAAGTACACGCTCGGTGAATGGCGGGCGTTCTGTGTCGATTGCTCGGTGCAACAAATCCATCGGGGTTCACATAGTCTTCATCTTCCCGAGAAAGTCCTAGGAAGTCACATAGCTCGGCGTATACCTCCTGGTCCGGTAGATACAACTGTCCAGCAAACAGGTGGAGTTGCGAGAGTGATACTCTAGGAGGGAGGGGTAGCTTCATAGGGTGGATGGTATAAAGGTCAAGGCCCTGGAAGGCTGGCATGTCTCGCGTGACTCGAGGACTATACAAATGAAGATTCACTTGTGTTTGCTGACGAATGAGCGGGAGTAGTTCGTTGACTTCGTATGAACTGAGGACTATGAGGCTTGTCGACCCTTTGAGCCGTACCGAGAGTATCCAACGCACAGGCTTCAGATACTCTGATTGGAGTACAGTTTCGGGGCCGATCGTCACGGCAAAGTCTTTCGTAGCGAAAAGGTCTCTCGACCATTTAAACAAGGATGAAAAGTTAGTGGTCTCCAAGACATCAAATAGAGGAATGAAGGCGTTGGAGGAAGATTCAAATTTGCGCCCTTGCATCAATGTCCTCACCGCGTTATGAACATTATGTGATGCTGGATCAGCAGGTCTTGGTCTCTCCTGTTGTCGTTCACGTTCGATTTCGTGACTGACTTCCCGCTCTTGCTCCTCGCCAATGTCGGCACCTCCAATGCCTTCCCCAATTATGTCCAATCGAGCTTTGAGCTCGGGAATTGCCAGGATGGCATCTCTTGAGAACGCACCACGGGGAGTTGCATCGAAGTAGAGTTCTTCAAGGCTCTGTGCTTCTGGCTGAACCCAAGCACGCCGGATGCTGGGAATCAATGCACTGATGTCCGCATGACCACCGCTACTGTTAGCAAGGAGGCTGTCCATAACTTCCTTACGTTTTCGATGGTCGAACCCTTGTTGAGCCCACAACGATGCATGGTGTTCAATGTCCTCCCATGTCTCTGTCATCGACCAATGCAACACATCCTCGATGTCCAGAGGTGTGTCAGGACATTTCTTGGATACTTTCCGAATCCGTCGGTCGATGTTTGGTGGAGCGAGGAACAACACAGACTGTCCCTGTCCCAGCTGACGAAGTCTCATGCAACCTAGACCAATGGTCAGATAAACATAGTCGGGGATGGTTTATTTGTTACCTTGAACTAAACGGTCCTTCGTTACCTTTCGTCCCAGTGTCACAGCGGCTCTTGTCGGGATCGGTAAATTTAAGTCCGTTCCGCGCGTATGGGCGTCATCAAGATAGACAAGGCATTGATCCAGTCTTTTCTGGAAAGGTGAAGAGTTCAGTTCTTCAACGATTCCATCCCGGCTCACAACAGTCAACTCGTCAGCGTTGTTGAAATAGACAGCTGCTTTAATTTTCGCATCTGACTCCAATTCGAGCCACCGCCGAGCCAGCTCCCCATTACGAAGTTCAAGCATCTGAGCTCCTACGTCCAAGAATGCTCGTATCGGAGGTACTTCGTTAATAATCTGTTGAAGCAAAGTCTCCGAAGATTGACTTGATTCGAAGCATAACCCATACTTGTTCTGCGGCTGCAGGAGATAACCTAGTACCAACGCGTTGGTTGCTCTCTGCTCCTCTCGGTCAACTTGATGGACAGAGGTCGGAATGAGATAGTGATTGTCGTTGGTTCCACTGAAGCCTGTCATTGGATGCCTTCTTCTCTCAGCCAAATCCCATCCCGAGGATGGCAGTTTGTAAGGGAAGTCTTTTGCCGCCTTGGGAAATACAAAGTGATCCATGTAGAAATTGATGACACGGCGATTCCACCGAAACATGGGCCAGAGGACGTCGTGAACCTGGTCTCCGTCGTCTATGTTGATCCCCCGCACGTCATGAAGGGAAGGTGAAATGTCGACATTGCGAATCCATGCTTCGTATTCAAGCTGAGGATTGTCTAACTGGAAGAGCGCATCCAGACAGAGAGACAGTTCATTGATTCTAAGTCCCTCGTAGTAATAGGAGAGACATGTAAGGGTAATGGCCACGTCGGGATGGCTAAATTCGGATCTTAATGATGGGACATCTTTAGCACGGAATGGGATGGCCAGCAAAGATCGCTGTAAATCGAGTCCATAGTCCACTCGCCACCTCCGGTTTGTCAATGCGTACACCAAAACACCACAAGCAAGCATCCCCCGAAGAAGTAGAATATTGTGCCATGTTCCATCATTTTGGAACATGTCCCGCAAGTCCTTGGCCATTCGAGGGGCCATTTCCCTAACGGAGATAAAATTCTTCAGCAGGCCCTTCGCACGCCGAGACAATGAGCGGAAATGAACTTCGGACATCCTCCCGTTCATAATGTCATCGGCAATGCGATTTACCAATGCGGTGCCTGCAACATGTCCACCGGGCAGTATAGATAAGTGAGGAAATATTTCCTGCCCCCTGTCTCGAAGCTCAACATGATCTTTAAAGTCACTCTTCAGAGCGGGAGCATGGCGAAGCACTAGCGAAAAGAGGCGCATGACGATTCGCCAGCGATACGGATGACCTTGAAGAGGTTGCTGCTGACCCAGGGTATAGATTAGAGCATACCGGGGATGGAATATCTCATCGCTCTCGTCGACCAGATCTCTCGAATTGTTCCTGACAAATCTCTCCAGTTCGAGAACGTCATTGGCCAGCTTGTTTGTGGGGGACGAGATAACCATGTCCATACTCATCAACATCAAAGACAAGCTGTGTTCGGGTTGTGAAACTAGAATACCTCCATCGTTTGTGCAGGTTTCGTACAGCTGACGTATTGACTGAACATTTGCATCGTCAATTTTAACCTGCCTGGAAAAGGGAAGATAGAAGATACGCCGATTCACGAGCCCCGTAAGACGTTGCACCAATAGCTGGAACATCTGTGTGGCCAGCGATTTCAAGACAACGACGCGAACCAGCTTAGTGGAATCCGCAAGGGAAGTGGCCGCGAGTGGTATAATCACCGAAGATTTGCCCTCGCCCATGTTGAGTTGAAGTAGGGAGTTGTCATTCTTTGGGGGAGCAACCATCTCTTCAGCGATCTGAATCTGAACTGGCCGAACCAGAAAGTCGCTCTCAATCTGCGAACAAGGTCAATCATTCGTTGTTGAGGTTGGAAAATATATACCTGTATCAGAAGCCAGTCCGGACACTTTTGTAATTTTCGAACATCGATGTAGCCATTCTGCAGTTCCTTCAACAGGTCAGAATGACGTCGTTCCATACCAAAGCGCAAGAGGCGGCGTGCCTGCTGATATCTGACAAGAGCTGTAGCCGTAACAGTGAGTACTTCCTTCCATTCGTCGGGTACAGCAGACCACTGGTTCAGCGATAACATCCCCATGAGCGAACGACACGATGTCTCAGGCCATCTGCCACTGATGTCGAGTGAGATCTCAGCCACAGTGCAAGGATGTAGAGCGCTTCGAACTTGTTGGAATGTCTGCTCGAGATAAGAAACGCAGCCATCATAATAAGTATTCAAAGAGGGCAGGAGATTATCAATCATCGACGATGTGAAGGCAGAAGTGTTAATAAAGTCAGAGCTTTTTAGCAGCGATTCATAACTTGACTGTAGCAGAGACAAGTAGCTTTGCTGCAAAAGATGATCGCCCGAATTCAGTCCATCCAACATGGAGCTTAGCCGATCAGACTGTTGGCGATTCTTCTTAGTCTCAGAAGGGACTTCGGGGAAGTGGACAGGGATGGAACCCAACGCGGGAGCTTGACGATGGCACATGATTCGGCTCAGCGTAGTCGCTTCTGAGTTATGGACTTTGGAAACAAAGCACGGAGCGAACTGGATAGTGGATACGGAATGCTGTGTGACAGCTCTGGAACAAACAGAGTCGAAGATCCTCTGCACAAAAGCAAGGTATTGATTGAGGCTATCGTTTGAAAACCAGGACTGAAAGAGATCTCGCATAGCGCGTGAACTGGCCGACATATCATGATAGTCAGTGCTTGAAGGAATACTCGGTGACTGGCAGGGCCACTGTTTTATGAGCTCGTTGACAATGTTCTGCAAACTTTGTCCACACCGCAAGTCATAATCACTCTTTTTGCGAAGCTGAAGTTCAGCAGAGGATTCTCCAGCAAGTGCTTGCAGCTTGTGCGAGGGTGTGCTTTTGAGCCGACGGACACTGGCGGTAAGACAGCTCTCAATTTGTCGAGCTGATGCCACCCCACCACGAGAGAGATCATATGAATCCCAAGGTGGAACAGTAACTGACCAAAAGTCTGGGTCTATAGCGAAAGCAACGAGATATGGAACAAGAGAACAATTAGATTTTCGATAGGCAAAAGCGCATATCGAAAATAACAGAGCGGAACTAACCACCTGTGTGTGTCGATGAACAATATGGGTGAAAAGTGGCAGTAACAACGAAGAGGGTTCTTCTTCCACAAAAGAGCGGTCATACGAAATGCCGGACCTAGCATTTGCTAAATTACCCCATCGTTTAAAGGAATGTACAAGAGGCGAAACAGAAGAATCATGTGCGAGTGATCGTGGGTCGAGATGCAGACGATATATAATCGCCCTGGAAACGGCCTGCACGAGCCCTTCGCCGGCCAAATCGGTGTCTCGAGAATGATATTCAAAGTCTCGACCAGGTGCAAGCCATTCTGAATCTGGGGCAGAGAACAACTGCTTGCGGGCACTAGCCCTTTCTAGCAAGTGAAGCGGAGAGAGGGGTTGCATGTTTTCAGAGTAGTCCAGGCCATGATCATCAAAACTCCTGAGACGCTGAGCGTGGCTTAGGATCTGCCTAGTTCTACATTCAAAGCCTTCCGATTGAGATAATGCATGAACAGGTAACCAATGGACGGTCTGCATGTCCTTAAGATGCGGAGGATAATACTCTCGACGAGGTGTCAACTGTGCAATCGCAAGTAGCAAATCCTTTTCCTTATCTTGCAGTCGCTGGAAGGACACAGTGGCGGCGGAATACAGCAAAGACAATGCTTCGAAAGTACCAGCCCTGTGAGTCAATGGGTCGGGAAGACAAGAGCTTGTAAGAGCATGCAGGTACACTTTGTATAAAGTGCTCTCTAGGCTTCCTGAGCCGTCCAAGCGTTGCAAGTCGACGTTAATTGAGTAGGTGAGGTACCGGATATGCTTCTCCTCCGGGGGATTATTAATATCAACACAGACATGCCCCTTCTCTTTCCAGAAATCGACCCGACCAATAGGTATGAGAACACATCGATTCGGGGGAAGGCCGTTAGAACAACGCTGGGCTAGAACCAGCTGACGTCTCAGGCCTATCATGGTTCCAGACGAGTTGTCCGAGTCTACGATCATATTTTCCAAATTGTCGGACAGTAAATCCCTGCCAGCGACTAGGAAAGAGAGTTTGAATCGGGGAAGATGAACGCGAAGCCCGTCAACGCTACTGTAAATGATGTGCATGAATTGAGGATTTTCCAAGGGGGCTAAGCGTGCGGATATCATCTTGAACGTGTCGGAATTAACATCAATGCTGTAGGCAGAATCCCTCTGCATTTGGTACGACGAGATGTTGATGTTCCAGAGCTTGTCCGAGTTCTGCCATAAGGAGTCATTATGGCGTAGCTCAACACGTCGTTCCTCTAGGTGAAGCCAATGAGTATAGGCCTCGACAAAATGCATTGGAAGATCGCCGACAAAGATGCTTCGAGGTAATAGTTCGTAAAATGACTCGGACTGTGCCAATCGGGCACGTATCACGACATCGTTCTCTCTGCGAGCAAAGAACAACTAAGACGAATCAGTAAAAGAGTAAAACGAGTTCAATCGACAGACCTGATATCCATAGACCTCTTTACGCGTCATGAACTCCATTTCAAGCACACTAGACGGGACAACTTCAAGAACTCTCTTAAAAAAACTATGTCAACGTGTTGGAACAAATCACCTTCAATGTACTCACATCATGAAGGAACTGTCGATAGATGGAATGGTTGCAAATCTCACTCGGCAAACGACTCAGTAGAGCCCCATCAATGAGTAAAGTACCATTGAGGACATTGAGATGAACCATCTGAGAACGGGCCCCTCGTTTCGACTTGGTATTACAGGTAATCCAACATTCATTGAGCCTGGTCCAGCTTTTGGATGATGGATCAAAAGCAGTCCATACGGTCTTGATGGCATCATTCAAGCCTTCGGAACCAGTATTGGAGCACAACGTTTCCAGGATGCTGTGCGCCAGCCTACGATCTCGGTTATACAAAATAGAGTTTTCCGCTTTTCCTCTATTGTCTTTCAGAATAATGGCGCACTCGATAAATATTGATACATCGTCGGCCAGTGATAGAAGCGAGGGACGGTAGCAGTCATCAACATCGTAAGTAGCGCGGCATGTCGCAGCAATGTGTAACAAGTGATGGGCAAGTTTATCCCGAGATTCCTCCCCAGGTTTAGTCTGCCATCTCTCTTGCAAGGTCCGGATCCAGGCATGTGTGCCACAACGGATACGACGCAGCAACAGTATGGACTTGTCAGCGACGTGACGCGGAGGAATCGCTGCGAGCAGACGGGTGGTAAGCAGAACGACAGTCTTGACCGTGACAATCTCCCGCCAATTACCGAGGACTTTGTCGGCCAATTTCTCCATATACTCCAGCAACTTCAGACCAAACCTAGGCTCTCGGAGATCCTGGTGCCACTCCAAAGAATGATCGGGCAGAAAATGACCGACCTGCAGAGCAGCTTGGAGAAAAAGTATGTGCACTGCTTCACGGTTGAATGATAATGTCCGCTCCATGAAACTATGCATAATATTCATCCATTGGATGCGCCCTCCACCTCGGAGGTGTGTAAACGATGTATACTCATGGAGACTAATGCCGCGCGAACATTCAAACTGTCGGCTAAGAACCTCGTTGGATGTTTTCGACGTACTGTCAACAGTGTACTGGAGATTGTGGTAGCGGGTGTCAGCTTCTGGTAACTGTAAGGTGCACAGAGTAGAGATATCCATATCTTGGCAAGAACCAGCTGCCCAGCGGTTACTGGCCTTGTCGTATAGCCGCCATACAAGTCCATTGGGCACACAGACAGCACTGTCATTTGTCGGGAGCTTCTTTTTGCTGTAATGGGTCACTGCAAATGGTTTTGCGATAGAGGCCAGGGTAATTCGAGAAGTGTGCTTCTTCCATCCACAAAGAACCGTATAGTCTGAGAGAACTTGGTAAGGCTTTGTTCCAGAGGTTGGGGTGTGGCTGCACACATCGTTTAGAAGAAAAAATGTGGCTTCACGCCAGTGGGAGAATGATGTGGGACACTGCAATTCGAATACCACTGTTTGCGCTGCAGGAGCGTTCTCTGGAAGAGGCCATTCGCAAACCTCGATAGATAACTTTTTAATCTGTTTAAGGATCCACCACTTGGTTCGATCAACACAGGCATCCCTCTCTGTGATCAGTCTCTCATATTCTGCGTTTTTCTGACGCAACTCCTCTCGTTTCCGCATCTGTCGAGCTGCTGCATCGGTCTCGATGCTCTTTTTAACAGCTTGAAGGGAAGCAGATTGTTTGAAATAGCGGACAGCAAAGGACTGCAGAGAGGGATCAGAGAATATTGATGACTGAGTAACATAGGAATATCTGAGTTGCAAGTACTCTTGTAGAGGCTGAAGTCGTGCCAAGTCTCGGGCCTTGCGTAGGAGCAATGGCTCCAGCAGCGCGCAACTCATTTCTGGAGGATATTCCTTCATCAACGGAATATGCGCCGTAGCAATACGATCCAATGCCATCCACAATTCAAACAACGTCAGGAACATCATTGACATGTCCTCAGGACTGGATCTATAGAGCCCGTTGGCTGCTGCATGGTACTCTGTAATGCATCGCAACAGAATACCAGTAGCATCGTCGCTGCCTTTAGCAAGCCGAACCTTTGTCCAAACATCCAAATCGCGATGAATAGCTTTCTCAAAATCTAGCAGAACTAGAAATGGATCTTCTACAAAGACTTCCTTGAGAGCCCCCGAAGTGTAGTGAGGAAGATGCGTAAAATCCTGGAGACGGGGACCGTCGTTAGGATGAAAGTCCTTTTTGGGAAGTTCGAGGTGCTCGTTCGCCAAAGAACGAAGAATGTGCTGCTTGCTGTTGACTAAAGTAAGGTAGGTATCGTCCTCGATGTGTAGACTGGAAGGATCCCAATGAGAGGTCTGAGCATGAGCTTCTTGAACAGACTTCCATCGCATCTCCATAAGGTTTGAAGCCTGAGAGCAAGATCTCTGTATCTCTTCCCAGAGAGAGGATTCCGCAATAGCCTCGCCTAGCTTTTGAGAGCGTTGACCGACTTTTGCTCGCATGCAGAATAGGATTTCATTGTCGAAGACGTCAGGGAAAGAGACTGCGTGACGAAGAATGTCTGAATGTATGAATGCCATGAACTTCTTGTATTCTTGATGAGACGGGTCTTCTCTCATCAATGTAGTCTGGAGGGCGACTCGAATTACAAGCCACAGAGGAGACCTGCGCCATGGGAGGCGAGCGTTCAACCAAAGTACATCATCTGCGATTCGTTTGCAAACTCTAGGCACATCTGCAGGCTCTCCAGAGCCTAACCCTCTGAGGATTCCAGTCAGAAGCTGAGTGATGTATTTGGGATCCGCTGTGCTACGGTCCTCCGGAAGGGATATCCCTGCTTTCCTAGATTCGGGGAGAGCATCCTCGATGGCATCTACGTTCATTTGAGATAAAAAAGATGCAATTTCTGTTAAAAACTCGTCATCCTCAAAGAACGCCCCAGGAAAGGAGATGGCAGGGCCAGGGTATGAGCAACGGAGTTTGCCTTCAGTCCCCAGAACCTTCTCGTTCAATGCCGAAGCTTCAAAACATTCGAATACAATTTCGTCTCTGGAAAACAAATAAAACCTGCATTGGTAATTATTGGCATCACTTACTCGAGTTTCCTGAATATGATTCCTGCATTCTGGGCACGTATCAGGGCTGCAAATGTGTCTATCGAGAAAGATGAATGTCTGAAGTATGAAAAGCCAGCATGTATTCACCTCCGGGTATCATTGTCTTCAATAAACGCTTTACGGTCTTGGCGTCGAATACGTTCACATTATGTGCAACATAAAGCTCTCGAATACGCGACAGCATGGAAGCTACACTGCGCCAGGCAGACAGTTTCTCCGTCGGAAGATGTGCCACATACTCTTCAGCACACCTGAAAGCAGTGGCACAAAGTGCTTCGTCGTTCTCCGCAGAGTCATCGTTAGCCTGCGGAAGCTTTGGGGGCATGAAAACATGGTTTATGATATATGTGAGGCTTTTCGGGTCGTTCATGGTGGTAAGAAACAATAATGGTAGTCTCGTGAGTGAGTTCCAAAGGACATTGTAGGACCATGTTACGAGAGGATCGACGACATCCAGAATTGGAAAGCGTTATCTTTGAGAGCCTTGTTACGGAGGCGCCTATAAATTGAATGTTACTTCTTATCTGTTTATGGTTAGTCGCGTCAATCCATAATAATCCATAAGCCAACAGTCGGGATATACAGCCAATGGTGCTACGCGTTGTCACCACATGAAAATGGCTGGTGCTGGGGTCAGCATAGCTCTAGGCAAGTGTCATTCACCAAATGACTCAAAGAACAAACGAGCAGTATTCGATGTTCGATATGCAATATTTCGTTGGAATCTGTGAAAAAGTTAGTTTGATTTCTACCACAAGAAAACCTTACATGGCGTATTTTAGAGTAGAGAAGTTTTGTAAAAGCGGGAAGTTCAGCGTTGCGAATCGGACAGAGTCCAGTAGCGTTCATTGAGAGAGTTGCGAGGTTGCGAGCAAGTTGTGACACGACGCACGTGACGCAATCATGTCAGCCTGGCGTAGCCTCGACGTAGTTTGATTGCAAGCCATCGTACTTAGTCCTGGATCGTGTCCATATCGTATAAAAGAGCTTTTATAGGGCGACAGAGCTGACCCGACGTCGATGTGAGCACGATTTGAATGCCGTACACAAGCATAGTTGAGGTAGATACAAGGTAGATATACAGAGTTTCCGCTTTAATTTACATCGTGAATACATTGTACTGCAATCTTCGTCATATTTCTAAAACACAACAGGACTCAAAATCGTGAAGTTTCCACTCCAATTGCCTGAATCACCAAAAACTGAGAAACTTAGAATGGAAACGTCGCACCAGAGCAGATTACTTACGGACTAGCGAATAGTCGCTGCCGTTGAGAACAAACGGAACGGTGATCTCATGCTGACCATCGAGTATGGAAAAGTTGTAGGCGAGAACCACTAGCACGAGTGTTAGTTATGCATGCAGCATCAGAGATGAATCTGGCTTACGAGGTGTTGACAAGCCTCCTTTTCGAAGCATGATGGTGCCTTCTCCGTTCGTAATCTCTTTAGGTGGATTTGAGACATTCCTACTAAGCGTAAACACTTGAACTGCATGCGGGCCTGAACGCACCAAGTAACATTCCACTTCTGGCCGACAGCCCAGATAGTTCCATTGGTTGGATAAGTGATAGGAGGAGCATAGACGTCCCTGCGGACGGGTGAAGCAAAGACATTCATGAAGCAGAACGAGGCAAGGATGGCGCATATAAAAGTGAAAGGAGCCATCGTGTTATTGGGGAATTAATCTGCATTATTAGCGAGTATTTATAGTCAGTTGACTCCGCGGGAGGCTATGTGTGGACTCCAAACATGACGTTTAAACATAGATCGCCCCACATATGGACTCCACATTGATCATTGATTAATTGATTACTGAGCAAAGGAATACGCGCTCACTGAAGAACTACCTATACGCTCGTATACGCCGAAAACATTTCTCGGCAACTGGTGCAAGGGTACACAAAGAGCAGGAGCAGGCGCTAAAGATTTGGTTCGATGGAATAATTGTAGCTTCTTGACATCGCTAGCCACTTCTCAAAGTCGTTGGCATTCAAGCCGCAAGAATACCTATCTTCGGATAGTGAGAGATAGTGAGAGACAGTGAGGGTATCATACTTAGTCTGGACCGTACCTATTAAACTCAGGGACGGGGGTGTAGGCGTCAATCAAAGTTGGCTTAGGCCAGATGGATCCTAAGCTCGTTGTGTACATATGGATTTGAGAATATGGCCGGTCTCCAAGTGAATCGTCCTAGGCCAAGGCCCTTACTTGGCCCTTACAGTGAATACAAGTCGAGCAAAGATTCACCAATACAGCGTGAAAAAGCTAATTGAGGTTGATTGAGGTTGCTTAAAAGCTTGAAAAAGACGCCATTTCGGAAGGTATCTGGGAAGGAGGTAGCCCCACAATCGCAGGAAACTAGAAAATGAGTTGGAGAGGAAAAATGAGGGCACTTTGTCGTTCAAGCCGTTTCTTCTGATGTTTAAATTGTTGCATAGGGCAGCATCACAAAGAAGAAGGATGCCCCAGCGGTTCTGTTTCATTGTTTAGGCAGCACAAAGTCGACTGGAAGAAAACAGGATATGGTCACGTGCGACGCGTTCGACACTTGTGAACTACCAGGCCTTCTTGAATCATTGGCGCTCCAAATATTTGACGCTCAACCAACGCTCAACTTTCAAATATCAGGATATTCTCATAAAATCGGTGAAGAGCACAGCCAGCCAACTGTCTAACGATCAAGCTCGAGTCAGCTACCGAGTAAAACACTAGGAGACTAGTAGGACTGCGGCCGCTGCGGCAGTCGTATCAGCCGGAAACGATCCTGCATGAGATTACTCGCTTCACTTCAAATCAGTATTACACCGCGCACTCGATCAAAAGTCGATCTTCAATGTAGTGACGCGTTCTCTCGGCCTGCGTTGAAGCTTTCTCATTTAACCAGCGTTTGCTTGCTATCGTCTTATCCTAATCTCAGCAATGTCTTTGGCTTCATTTATTGAGCAGTGCGCTTCGCCTCCGAAAGCAACCTGGTCGATTGATTCAATCCCACCTC
>QLOY01004849.1:0-36914 GCA_003313965.1 Megacollybia marginata
ACCCCGAGCATAAACGACTCAAGCTTCGCAATGACATGCTCTGCTTCGTGGGTCATACTGACCTTGCTCAAGTGGAAGAACTGTCTCTAAGCACTGCCGATGCCAAATGGGAGGGCCGTGTAGTCGGGGAGCTCGAATCAGAGGACTACGAACGAATTCTCTGGGAATTGGCGGAACTGAATTTTCGATTTGAGTTCCAGGCACTGGACCAACGGTTAACGACGTTGTCAGGATCGCCGCTCGGACGTGTGACGAGGATACGGCGGTGCTTTCCTGGAGGATGTGTGTTGGTAGCAAACTGGAGAATGGCCAATCATGGTATTGCGAGTCGGGAGTTGCGAGAAAAGGCCCATTATCTTTTACTAATGGGGAGTCTGATGAAGGATTGGCGAGGAGTAGATCAGAGCGGGTGGATATCTCGCATGGGGTGGCAGCTGAGATGGCACGAAGACGAGATCGAAAGCTTGGAAATGGAAATCGCGTCCTTCTACACTCAGTCTTATTTCAACAGCTTTCGACGTGTGCCTGTGGTGCCTCTGCGCCTTTCGCCGCGATCCGCCCCACCAGCCGACTGGTACACGCCAACATTGGCACCAGTCTTGGAACATGCACGGCATATCGTGATCAATCGGGAGGTCTTGGAAGAAGAGACCTTGGTGGAGTCGATGGTAAGTGCTGGTCACTTTTTTCTTGTTGGCACTGACACTGTCCAGATGAATTTGGACTTTCTGAAGAGTTTGGCGGTGTAAGATAATACATGTATGATGATTGCGTTGTTTTGTTGGAGTTTGTTGCTGTGTTTCGCTCTCTTGTTATCTACATTGTCGCACTGCTGTCGTGTTTGGTTGTCGTTCTATAGTTATGTCTGTTTGAATGAGTGCAGAGGCTGAGAAAGAGGCGAGGAAAGCAGTTGCGACCACGAATATAAGAGCTACCTTTGTGCCAAAGGTTGCTGGCATGACGTGGCGTATTGCTGCCGGTGTTGTGGAGGAGGGTATGTTTGTGACGAGCCAGTGGCAGAAGCAGGCGTGGGGAACCTGTATTTTTTAGATAGTTGGGATATGGGATACCGTTGGGCAAGATCAGACGCTAGACTCTACTGCGGACGGAGAGAGGTATAACGAAGTCGTTCACTTCCTTAAGACGGGATGGAACAGAAGCGATGGATTTATGTCATCATCCAGCGATCGCCAGTGCTCAGAGTATCCTGTTGGGATGGTTATTTCTCTTCAGATGTGACTGTGCTGTACAGCATCGTCACCAGAAGATTCTCAAGTAAGCGGTCACCATCGCCAAGGAGGGTTATCTGCTTTTTTTCACTAACGTGACTTACACCGTTTAGACGTAGCCGATATACAGTTTCTTCCTACCAGTCCACTGTTTCTGGTGTATGGGGGAGTTCGGCTGTCTCCGAACTGATAGAAGCGGACTGTGGATCACCTAATAGCATTGCGGTGTGGAAGGTTCGCACTACAAAGTCATGTATGTTCAACGACTGTTTTATGCTAATATTCCGACAGAGCTCCTAAACCCTGTTGCGCACCCACAGTGGTCTCTCAAGACCCTTTAGGCTCCCAACTGATGTGTCAGATTCTGAGTTATTATACACGTCGGATGCTTGATGTAGGCTCAGGGGCATTGCGGATGCTTGGACATCCTGGATAGCTGCATCACCCAAGGGTATGACGCCTCTATAATGGTGAAAGGGCTTGTCCGGTTGATTCTGCCCGTCGAAGGCTCAGACGAAGTGCAAGAAGAGTTGCCGAACTTTTTCTCGCATCCGCTGAGACCGCATACACCGACCCAAGGATATATCCGTGTCCAGTTGGAGGGCATTTCTGCTTTCATTTCTGCTTTCATATGATCCGCATATCCTGAATCTACATCCTCGCATCCCTCTACTTGGAGATCATCGACTGAGCCCCTAGCAAGTGACTTGTTTTCTTCTGCATTGACGACTTCTAACGCAGATCCATTGATGTCACGCGTAGGATCGGACTACTTCATGGCCACGTCAAAAGTAAGATTTTGATTTTTTGTATCCCATTCATTCATTGCTCATGCTCCTAGTTTGGCTGCACCGTGTTACTCAGCAGCACCAGGAAAGGTTGGCCGGGAGAATGTTCCGTCAACATTCTGCGAGGTACCGACACATTCGTTGATTGCATCATCTTGCCAATTCTTAACAGCATGCCTTGACCTATTGGACCAATCGTGTCATAGCAATTAACGTTGCGAAGTCGCTCTGCTGCTGTTTGTGCGACCATCGTGCATGTCCTATGATGGCTGACTTGTATTGCAGGAAAACGTTCAGCAAATGGAAGCGTACATGGGTTCGTCACGGAGAAGAACTCGATCTTATGGCCAGTTATCAAGACGTTAAACACGTTAAACGAGAAGGTGAGCCATTCGATAGGAGTTGAAACTGGCTACCGGCTACACAGACACCATGCGCCGTATCTTCAACCGATGGCTTTCTGCAGCCAGAACGGCGCGCCACAGACAACTTGCGTTACAACGGAAGGAAAAAGAGATGCAACTAAATGTCCTTGTTTCATGTTGGGACAAGTGGAGAGAGCACTTCAAGGAAGAAAGGCCTCGCCCTATCGTAAGTGCGCACTACGATAATACACGTGTGATTCTACATGCTGGCTAGGAATACGAGTTTATTCTCCAGAGCCCCAAAAATACGTTGTTCAGGGCATTCGGACTATGGCATTCGAAAACCAAGGTAACGCCACAGCTCGGTGACAACTCTCGCTGATCACTGACAGTCCATTCCGGCCGTCCGATTCCATACATCTCATACGACGTCCAACTCATGTTATGCAAGACGATGCAGTTAATACTTTTTACAGACGGGGTCGATATCTGCTCCTACCATCTAGTCGCGAGACCGGAGCTCGCCCTGGCAATATGTTACCGAAGAATTAAAACCGGGGACGACAAGGACAGAAACATCTGGCAAAGGCGATTTGGCAGAAAGCCTCAGAATAAGCCTCGTTCTGAAACCAGTCTACCACTGAGGTCTACTGGTGGATCTAGTCCCCCAAGAGCCAATCCTCGACTACGCCTTGGTATTCAGAGGAGCGAGAGTGGGCTCGACCACGGAGCGAGTAAGGAGGTGAGAACAGCAGAAGTAAGCTCTGGCAAGAGTTCGTGAGTATGCATAGGAGACGTTCTGATGATTCTGAGCCACCTTGATACGCTTCATGAGTTGCGATAGTATTGCCATCCAACCCAATTCGTAATAACGAAGCAGGCTCCGGCGGGGATGAGGAAGATGACAAAATATTTGTAGTGGGTGTCCTGGGCCAGAGCATCGAGTATCTGTATGAACGATGAAAGCTAACGTGCCATGACAGCGAAGGGGACATACTGGTACTGTGGAAGTTGACGACATCTCGGAGGCTCCAGCGTCTTCCGTGCTGGTGTGTTGCGGTATCTTTGCTACGACGTTTGAAATTGAATAATGACCGGCTGTTCAAAAGTCTGTTCGGCGGTGTTGTTGGGATACATTGTACCGATGGGAGAGGGAGGGATTAGGGAACTGTTGCTGCTTGCCGCCGGTGAAAACATACCAGCATCAATGATTCGGCATGATCTGGGACTGAGGAAGCACTATTGAGGGTTGAATGCAACAGGTTGGACGGGGACTTAGAATGATTAGTGCTGGGAGGTACGGCTCTTTTTGACGTTTGCTGGTGTGACTGTAATCGTGAGGTCTCTCAACGAGACCCTGGGTATTGCATTCATACCCGGCAGGGTTGACCACGGGCATCGGATAGTCTTTGTACGGGACGTGTCGATGAAAAGCAAATGATGTGCCGTGGCAAACAATGAGTATTAGTCTCATCCGGCTACTTGTCACTTGACTTGACTTGGCTATGAACCAATCGTCACATTCGCGTCCCATCCTTCCGACATATAATCAGGCGTTGGGTGTCGGTCTGGGTTGGCAGTCTGTTTTAAGACTGCCGGAATACAAACAAAATCACCTGGCAAGGTATACCCCGTATTGTCGCTATACATCGCACCCCCGGTTCTTCTGCAACGATGTTGGTATCTTTTTGACTGCATTCTGGTGTGTTCTCATTTACTTTTCAGAACGTTCCGGTGTACGACGAAGCATTGGTAAAAGAGGATTTGCTATACACCCATCACCTTACCTCTCTGCAGACGACGAGTCCTCCCAGCAGATGTGCTCAAAACGCCCCTCCTCAACCTCAGCCTATCGATCCCGACAAGGCTGAGCGGGACAACAGTGCCCTGAAAGACTTTTTCGTACGTTTATTGCATTATACTGTCCGATGTCTGACGCGCGTTTTAGGATTGGCTTTCCACATTGTTGGTAGCTCCAGGAGAGCAAGGCGCTCACACGCAGGAAGGGAGTGAGGATACAGATGAAGTTAAATGACGTTAATGTTGAAATGGTAGGTTTTTCGATCTTTGCCGCTTCGTGACTTATGGGTTTCAGACCTATCGATGACTGCTTCTTTGATTTGTACATAGTATTGGTACGCGTAGAATCTAACGAACTTGTTGCTCTCGAAATCTCTGCGATGATTTTCCGCCACTAGAATCCTCTCCATCGCGTGCATGTCTCTGTTCTGCAATTCGGCATCATCAACAACCCTTTACCACCATCCAACTCTGTACAGGGATCCTTTTGAGGATGATACGATCCGGTCCCCAGCGCCATGCACTGGTGAAGGCTGGGATCGATTCGGTTGTCACCATGTTTTTTGTCAGGAGGACGTACAGTCTCATTCTAGCACACCCTATTCAGTCAGCGAATCAGCTTGCACGATGAACTTTGCATGGCTGAGGGTCCGACAGACCTGTTTCTTTTGCTGGGGCTGATACCCCGGGTCAGCATCCAAAACAGGGAGAGATGGAACGAGTAACTTGTATTGAATGCTTTACAGGATTAACGCATGGCTGGGTTAATGTAGACTTCATGTTAGATAAATTGATTAAGACATAGGCGCCAAGTCATAAGCGCCGTGACAACTACTATAAGGGGAGAGCACAAGTTCCCGGGGTCCTGTACGGGCCGAGGACGCTAATCACAGCTGATGACAGGTACATCAGCTTGATAGTCCGGCTTTCCATACGTCGTAGTTACCTCCACCGCTGCGATACTCTCGGTCCTTCCTGAACCGAAAACCTTCTCTGAGAAAGACTGGAATGAGCAATGTCTTGAACAGATCAAAGAGCAGGGCAGAAATGCACCTGCAGTTGCGAAATATCGTGCTTCAAAGACGTTGGCCGAGAAATGTACAGAACCTTTGGAAATAGTCCCGTACTGATTGTCTTGGTAGCTGCTTGGGACCTTGTCAAGACCAACAAGGATAAAATCAGCTGGGATCTTGTTGTCCTTAACCCGCCATTTGTAAGCTTTTTTACCATTCTAATCGTATGGCTCGTTACATCAGTAAAATAACGTAATGCTTGCCGGCTTTTCGGCCTTTTTGACTTGCACACGAAAAACATGGTTTCGGGAACAATGAACGCCCACATTGTTTCCAATGTCTAAATAGCTAATCAGTGTTACATAGACTCAAGACACTCTGGTGTACCAGCTACTGTCATTAGGATGCGAAGGGAAGCCTGTATGCTATGTCCAATCAATGAACTTTTTCTAAAAGTAGACATAGCTTGCAAACTTGTAGACTTTTGAACTTTTTGCCCTTGCACAAGCTTGCACAAGCTTGTGCAAGTCGAAAAAAGTAAAGTGTTATCTTACTGATGTAATCGCGGTACAGGTATACGGCATAAGTGTTCTACATTCTCTCCACGTAAAAGGTGAAACTTCGTTCAGCCGTCTATTCATGAAGTTTCCCATGCCGGCTCTCTGAGTACATCGGCCCTTGATTGGTACAAGACAGTGGTTACTGAAGACCACGGCGGACGATCAGTAGAAAGTCTCGCGACGGTAGGATCTTGTTGGCTCGATGTACGTGATCTTGCGGAGTATCATGTTCTCGCTTTGGAGAAGGAAGAGGCGGGTGGAGAAAGGATTATTGTTTCTGGAGGTCCGTTCCTTCGTAGTATGGTTGAATGTAACCTGACAGCTAGCACGGCCCTGGGTATGGCAAGACTGGGGTAAGTGTTTTTTTTATCACATCCACCAGTGGACCAAAATGAACAGTGGACTCGGCGAATGGCTTGTCACCCTCTGCTATCCCTTCGCACAAGCTTCCAAAGGGTAATCCAGGTGCAGGAAAGAACCACAGCCATTTGGTCCTTTACGATACTGCAAAAGCGGATAGAATTTTTGGGCATAAATATCGGTCTATGGACGAGTGCACCAGGGACACGCTAGCTGACTTTGAAAGAAGGGGTTGGTAATGTACGTTGAAGTTTCGATATCAAATAGTAGTTGGAGTTTTAACTCAGTTTGTCGCGGAAGCGGTCCACTGATTGTCAAGGCCTAAGTACTTGATACGGTATGTGGATTGGCACAAGCTTAGGGACAAAGGATTGGATGCACCTTGCTAGTACTCTTAGCGTGTTTTTGTGTGCCTTCAGTCTTTCTGTCTAACATGACGTGCATACAACACATGAAATCGCTCGAGTAAATCCGAGCTAATTATAAATCTTGAATTTAGCAAGTGTAACGTGTGACCGTGACGTTGCTTACAGTAAAGACTCGCAACCACTCTAGATCTTAGCAGTGGACGCTTTGCAGGCACTTGTATGGGCCAACTGCTGGGAGCTCTGAAGTGAAACTTTACTGTGGACTTCTATTGTATTTCGTATGCTCCTGGTTCGTCTCGTTGACCGTCTCAGACGGAGGATACGGAATCTCACCCTACGACTGGATACCTTCCTGCTGGTTGTTCACAGCGACAAAATCTCTCAACACCGCATGCTCCATTCCCAAGGGCTTGAGAAGAGACTGAGAAGAGACTATGTAGATTTCCTTAGGACCGTGGGTTTGGCAAGACTGGTGCGGTTCTCATTCTGCCTCAAACGGTTGTCGCTGACTGTTTCTTTAGCAAGTTCTACCAATACGTTGTCTCGAACGTCTCGAGTCTGTCCCATGAATGACTCGGACTGCTGCCTTCACGAACAGTGTAAAAGTATGCGAGCAATCTTCATCCACATCCACATACATCATGCCAGCTCTCTCATCAGTCAACGAAAAGATTCTAGTCAGCAGTTCAAGTGGCTACATTACTGCTTGGCTTGTGCATAGTCTTCCTAGGAAAGGATACGCTGTTTGTGGAATTGTGAGATCTGAAAGTAAAGGGCAGTATTTGAACAAGCTTTTCGCACAGTTTGGGGACCGATTCGAGTATGCGATAGCAGAAGACATCGAGAAGGTAAGTCTTGTAGCGGTGGTTGATTCTCTGGCTGAACGGTTTTCTAGGAAGGTGCTTTTAACGAAGCAATCAAAGGCGTTACCGCTATCAAGCATACAGCTAGTCCGTTCCATCTCAGAGCGGATGATCCTCACGGTTGAACATTGTAACTGACTGTGATCTTAAAGCTGACCATATATACAGAATTAATCGAGCCTGTATTCTTCAAAGTGCTTTGAAATTCAGGCGCGTACTATCGGCGTCATCTGGTCCTTAACCTACCTTTTATCTTAGATCTGCAATCAAACGCGTCGTAATAACCTCCTCTTGCGCTTCAATCCTCTCGGTCCTTCCTGAATACAAAGTCTTCTCCGAAAAGGAATGGAATGAACAATGTATCGAAATCGTGAATGAGTCTGGCAGGTGCTCCCAATATCGCGAAATATCGTGCTTCGAAGACAATGGCCGAGAAAGGTATTTCACGCTTGCGAGATCGAGCTTCTCTTTGACTTCCACGATAGCTGCTTGGGAATTTGTTAAGAACAACAAAGATAAGATCGCAATCTGCCGACTATAGACGGTTTGCAAGCACTTGTCATTGCTTAGTAGAGGAGATGGTGTGGATGTTGTTGGCGCATGGAGCAGACCCGAATGTTTAGGATGTTAACGGGATATCTCCCCTACCTCGTGCTTGTGAACTGCGAAATGCAGCACTCATTAAAGCTCTACTCGATTGCAGGGCTAATGTCAATTTACCAATGAAAGCTGGTGCTCGTCCCCTTCACATCGCATCTTACAAAGGTGAGGAGGAGCTTGTCCGAATACTGATGGAGCATGGAGCAGACGTGAATGCTATCGATGTTGAGGGGATGGCTCCAATTCACAATGCATGCGGGTCGTGAAGTTCAAGTTCAACTCTGCTTGTAAATGGCGCCCAGGCAACTTTATTGCCAATGGATGGTTTTCACAATGCTTCTGATGTGGCACGCTTGATGGAGACGGTACTCGAGCACAATATACAACTCGCTCAACTCCTTTTGTCACACGGTGCTACTCTTAAGACAACAGGTGCTAAAGGACGAACCCCGCTGCAGCTAGCGCAAGATCAGGGCTATTCCGAAGAGGTAGAATTCATAGAGAACCATGTCACTTTGATCACTGATGACAAGGACTCTGTAGAAACCTTGGTCGGAGACTGTCTGCGTATTTTCTTCTACTACTTTCTCCAGATAGCATACCGTGAGCAGAGACCGAATCAGAGTCGGACACGGTTGATTGGAGAAAACTATCTCCGCACGATCCCTACTTCCAACAGGACCCGATTGCGCCAGAAAGCTCCCATCCCGTCCACTTTGTTCCCGGAGTGGATCGCGCTCGAAATCGCATCGGAAGTTGGATCAAACAGACTGTTACTGTCTTCACCCCGCTCGAGTCACTGGGAAGTGTCCAAGTTGATTCCGATCGCGACCGTCTTACGCAAGAATGGCAGCAGACAAGTACGTGAGTCATCGGTATCATCGGTATCGACATCGCTGTCTATGCTTTGAGCCCCGATCCTCTTTTCCAAGTCTCGCAAATCGGCAAAGTTGCTATTGATCTGTTTCATGAAGATTGACAATGCCAGTTTAATGCCCCTTCTCCGAATCGTTGGATTTCAGATGTTACCACGTGGTCAGAAGTCGGGAGATACCCATGTTGCCATATCACATATACATACCTGTGCTAGCCTGAATCTAGAGGCCTGATTCAGTGGATTTCATAACAAACAATCTAGGCTAATCTGTGTCTCAATTACTGAGCAGATTATCAAGTTTGAGTCAACACGGCAAGAGTAGCCTATTCAGTGCTTAATAAATTATATCAGCTAACTCAATTTAGTTTTTGTTGTCAATTTTATGGTCGCACTATCTGAGCTGCCAATCTCTCTCAGAACCCCCTCCTGACTCTTTCCATTCATCGCAGTGATTTCTTCTAACCCTCAACACCACCGCCAGTGAGAACGGCGATGAAGAGAATACATGGGAACTATCAAACACTGATATGTTTCACTCATCGCCTCCCAACGCCGCCGCCAGTGAGAATGAAGATGAAGATGATACATGGAAGCTATCAAGCACTGATATGGTTCATTCATCGCTGTGGTTTCTTCTAACCTCCCAACGCCGCCGCCAGTGAGAAAGAGATGAAGAGAATACTAGTACATGGGATCTATCGAGCACCGATATGCTTCATTCATCGCTGCAGTTTCTTCTAACTTCTCAACGCCGCCGCCAGTGAGAACAGAGATGAAGAGAATATATGGGAGCTATCAAGCACTGATATCAGTGGTATGCTTCATGTCTGATTCCTCGTCATGGAAGAATGTCATATGATTCGGAAAGCCCGGCACTAGCCTAAGGCTTCTCCTTTGCAATCGGACTCTATTCCTTCAACAGCAATGAAGACAAGAATGTAGGGAAGGTGTTTACATAGCACCGTTATGTGGGGCGCCGCTGGTTCGCATCTTCGGGCAGCGATCGTCTGATCGTCAAGATAGTGCTTCTCAGGCAGTGTAAAGATTGGCACTCACTATTTTCCTTCGCGAGCTTTGTTGACAACCGGCTGTTGTACCTTTGGCTGTGATATGACAGATCATATGCTCCTGCGGAACATTACAACACAAACCGCGATTTGATAAATGTCGGCTATGGGTCCAAGTTTGAGGAGAGTGGTAAAGATATCGGACTGTCCATTCGTTGCGACCTAGTTGGGAGGGGAAAAGTTGAGGCATACTTGCCTTCCACAAGGATTACGACGCAAAAAATGTTCATGTCCATTACCGATAGTGAAGCAGCAAAAAAGCTGTATGTTTCCCGCACTTCCGAGCTCTATGCTGTCGACTGCTCACAGACCATCACTATTCGGGGGCAAAGTCTTTACCCTTTGATGTGCGGAAGAAAGAGGGAGGCGAGGAACCCTCTGGTTCGATACCGACTGTCAGTGTCACTGTCCGGCAGAAGCTTAGAAGACTGCGATAACGACCATTAATTCGTGAATGTTTCTGCGGTCCAGGACTAGTATAATGTTAGGTGTCGGTGCAGATTAGTATTATTGAGTTTTTTGGGATCTAACTTGACTTTCCCTTCCGTGGCCTTCCCTTCATCTTGAATGTTTCAAGAAAAGGAAAAAAGTCCATGAAAGCTATCAATCAGTTGTAATCAGTGCTCAATAAGGATTGGTATACCTGGATTCTTAAGTTGGCAGCTGCTGAATGACTCCGAGTCTCCTCTTCCTTTCGACGTTGATGTTCAGCAGTGAGAGTGATTTAAATTGGTTCCGTCTTGTTCTAGCCTGTTCTGGTGGAAGTAGTTACATTCGAATACTCTTTCAAAGCCTTCTCGGATCAATAATCGTAAGCGATGTATGTCGAAGGTGCTGGGGATCACTGAACAGGGTGCCGGTAACGCTGCTCAATGCGTAAAACTGAGTATGCTATTAGAATGGAGTAACTGACCATAGGCTTTGGCGCGACTAGCACTGGCACGGTAGAGTCCAAGGAAGTATCACAGTTTCAGAGGCGTAACGAATAGAACCTCGATGGTATGACAGAATGTAAGCCATACAGAATGAGGCAATTAGTACTCGTAGTTATCGCTATGCGGCAAATTAGAATGGGACCAAGTCAATGAGTTACGGTTCTAAGTTGGTGGGGGCGGAAGTGCCTCAATATAGTACAGACAATATTCGAGACCTGAATACTATCTTGACCACAGAAAGAGAGACGAACAGAGAGAATGGCCCGGGGATTGCGATAATTAGAGCCATTAGAAGGATTTTGAGGAACTTACAACTTGAATCCGCCTATGAGTAAACACACGATCGTCGATCGTATCCCATGCTAAATGCAATAGCAAAGCTTAGGGCTATCAACGTGGCAGCATCGCCATTGAATATTGAATATTGAAGCTTGAAGTACGTTCGAAGCTAGACGGAGGAACGTCTAAGCAGTGAGTTAAGTGTTGAAAATGTATGATCTAAAAGAACGAGTGTGCTCATCGCCTTCGGGCGAATTTGAAATTCGCTTCGACCGAAAGACACTACAAAACCATTGCCAGTACTAAAGTGAAGTTGGAAATATGGTAGTAGACCACGGAGTGGATTGCAAAACTATCAGCGCGCAAAGTCGATCGCGTGGGTGGGGTAACGGGTTGAACTCAGCCAGAGTCACGTGTAACACAAACCATGCATGATGCTCACTATCGGGCACAACCTCTAGAGCCAACGATACTTATGAAACCCGGAATGATTAACGTCTAGATGAATCCTATGAAACTACGCATGCTAAGGGGGGGGGTAAGAGCGCCATAACACCTGTCCTCCGTCCGGCTGACTTTTTCAAAAGTTTCAGCCTTTCAGGTTACAACTTGCAACCTCTTACAATGGAGATTGTTGACAAGACATGGCTCTGGATGTCGTGAATCTTGCTTTCGTTGCGAGCCTACGGCTCTACAACAGTAGCCATTGTCGCACTGAGTGTACAGAGACAGGTTGAGTTCACTCTCCCCGCGCACTGATTCTCTGTCTACAACGCCATAACGATTTTAGAGTCAGATCCCTACTGGCTGGCAGGGGCAGACTGTATGCCAGTCTTGCATCGTCGTGAATCAACCGTTTCTAGCGATATTTACAAACACCGGAACACCAACCGGGCCGTGACAACATTCGCCTCAAGTTTAACATAGCCCTTGCACACCTTTCGTCGCCTCCCTCTTTCATCAACGTTCACCCCCTGCGTGAAAGTGACCTCAGCCTCTCGTTTCATGCAGGACCCAGGAAGCTCTTCTCACAGGGATCCCGGGCCGGTGACAAGACCGTACAACATCGGCCTCGAAACCCAAAAGTTTCAGCGCTCAGCCTCCAGTGGTTTCATCATTCCACAAAACCGTATCAAGGAAGAGAGAACAAGTTCGGAAGTAGAACGCGAACGAATTGCCCCTGACCATGCTATTAGAACCTAAGTCCCTTCGTGGTAGCAGAATGCAGAGGCTCGATTACTTGCGATAGCCCGGCCCGTGGAAGCATGTAAAAAACGCAATGTAGATGACGTCTGCCATTATATTCAAGAAAGAGCAGATGTGGGGTTTATGGCCCAATGTTAGTTGGGCGCCGATCCATTTTGCGCTATTCTTGTAATTCTGCTCTAGATCCAAAACCTGCGGTCCTGCTGACGAACAACGATTTTCGTGCACTCGATATCGCCTGCCGCAATGGTGCTGAAGGTAGTGAGGAGATGGTACGGATGTTCATCGGAGCAGAAGAGAGCAGAAGCGAATGCCTTCGATTGCAATGGGATGGTACCCCTTCATAAAGCATGCGATTCACAAATCACAGCCGTTGTTGCAGTTCTGCTCGAACACGGAGCTGTCATCAACTCGCCAATGACAAATGGTCTTCACATTGCGACTCTCAAGAAACCTTGTCCAGCTTCTTTTGTTTCATGGTGCTTCTCCTGAAATACCAGATTTTGAGGGACAAACCCCGCTGCACCTAGCCAACTGTCGGATGCGTTCTCTGCATGTATGGTGAGGCGTTTGAAAATATTAAAGGAAATACGCACCATAATCACCGACTCGAGTTTCTATGGAGTCTTTGTCATCATTGAAAAAAGCGACAGTTTTCTAGCAGTTCTACGATTCTGGTAAAGCCAGGCTTTTGTCAACTGGGGAAAGCTATCTCCATACGACCCTTACTTCCAAGATCCGACTGCACCAGGGACTTCCCTTCCCGTCCACTCCGTTCCCGAAGTGGATCGTGCCCGAAGTCTCATCGGAAATGAGATCAAAGGGACCGTTGCAATCTTCACCCCGGTCGAGTCGTTGGAAAGCGTACAAGTCAATTCCATATTCGCGACCGTCTTACGCAAGAATGGCAGCAGACCGGTACATGGATCATTGGTATCACTGGTATTGATATTGCTGCCTATGTTCTGAGCCCTGATTCCCTCCCGAATTGGCAAAGTTGCTATTGGGGTCAGCGGATTGATTAGCATAGCAGCACTCTGCGATTTGTATCTCCTCTCCGGCTTCTCGTCATTGGAACCAATGTATCATACAGATCGGTCGCAACAGCCTTGAATTGAAGTCGTCTGTTCTGCCATTCTCGCTCGTGTACCTCGTGCTATGGGTTCTCTGGCCACTCTTTTGATAGAGGGGGCTTATCGACTATCTCCGCCAATAACTCTGACCGTAGGGCTTGCGGTCGCGGCTGTGTTCTTCCTCCAGTACATCGCAATGATGATAGACCGGATGACATGGATTCTTGACACACTGACCCTTCGTTTCTCGCGGATTCGCAAAGCCGTGTCAAAGGTCGTTCCTTAGAAAAGATTTCGGCTGTCTACTCAGCGCTGGACGGAATTCGTTGGCAGCTGCTAGTGATGACTCCGAGTTTACTAGTAAAATGTTGGACACTATCTTACGATTTGACGTTAATCAACTTGAATCTGTAAATGTCACAGAAGTCTGGGTAAGCCAGGAATCGGTAATACATCGTGTGCCGTGAATAGATGGTTGTTCATTGCGTGATTACCCGGTACACCTCTACTCTCCTCTTAGCACGGAAATGTACAAAGATTCACATTGCAGATTAATGACAGATGCAAATGGGTTGAAAGAACGACGTGTGTCTGGGATCCGTGCGATGCAACAGGAGCTGGTGCTGCACGAGCATTACTACTCGGTGGCGCAGATGGTAAGGACTTGTCCAATGACCGAGTTGTAAGGAAAAGTGAGGTGGTTAATGGTGAAATAATCATGCCAGTGATGTTTGAAAGTAGTGAAACCGGCCAAAGATAGGCAAATCCACAACGACTCGAGCTCTTTTATATGGAACTTTCTTCAGAAGGGGCTCTCAGTAACAGCTGCAGAAGACAACACAGTTCATGCTGATTCACTGGCTTACGCCACAGTTGAACGTTAAACGTTAAATGGGGACATTGAAAGCGAAATCCGAAAATCATTTTCAAGTTTACCGATCCGGCTTCCTTACTTTCGCCGGCTTCCTACTCCGGGTCTGAGTATTCTGCGTGCCGACTTTTCAGAGGTCAGAACTTGGAAATCGGGGAGGAAACGATGGCGAATGCAGTGACACGTGTTGTAAACAATGTTAAACATCGCTATAGTGTCGCAGAGTTTGTCGCAAGCGATGTGTGATGAGTCTCGTAGCCATACCAGCCAATGCTTAACCACTTACAATCGTATAGGATACTATCATTAGAGCCTTAGACCCTGTTCACCCTTGGTTCACCCACTATTCTGGACGATAGCGAACGTTGGGCCAGTCGACTCGCAAACCAAGGTCCAATGGATATCGATGTTTGTTGCCTGTATAACAGGCCAGGAGAGAAAGGCTGGAGATACGTATTCCGTTACAGCGCGTAGTCTGCATGAAGGCTTGGTCCTTAGCACCAGGTTGTTCTGCGGCGTGTGCTCCAGATTATTATTGACCGTCACAACTTCCTGGTCTGGCGACAACTCTCTTACGTTCCTACCACCCCTCTTATTCCCCAATGTTCTCCTCATCCATCTCCCCTGACATCTTTCGGTGCTTCTATAAGGCGACAATTGATATCGAAATGCTGTAACTTTCCTGCGAGTGCCTATTTCGAGGCTGAGCTCACTGTTTACATTTCTGTGCCTATGTTCGTGCCGTACCAGTGTGAAGGGTGAGGTGTCAAGTCCCGTGTTCAAGAAGTGTGAGACGATAGAGGATGGGTTTGATCGCAAGGTCAGCTAGTGTTGGAAAATCTACTGCTTTCACTGACCTGAGGTGAGTTCGTGTTTCGGTGGTAGACTCGTCCATTGCAGTTTGTGGATACTCCCTGGAAAGCACCGTTCAAGTCGTGGATCGTACCGTTAATGCCTCCGTCCTTCTCTTAACGGACTGCCCTGTCTGCTTGAGACAACCAAAGATGGTCAAGGGAGCAACTTAACTTCGGCTCCAATAAGCCACTGGGGCTGTCGGGCGTAAATTATCCAAACCCAAGTAGCCTGGGGAATCTCAATCTTGGCGATGAATATGGCATTATTGTTGGTCCTAGACTTGCATCCCTTTCTAAATCCATTTCCAGACAGCTCTGTATGTTCGGATCATGCAAAAGTTTTTGTTGTCGCACTATCTGAGCTGCGAATCTCTCCCAAAGCACCCCCTCCCGACCCCTTTCATGGCTGTGGCTCCTTCTAACCTCCCAACGCCGCTGACAACGGAGACGAAGAGAATACATGGAAGCTATTAAGCACCGGTATGCGAAACTGCGAGCCCTCGTCATGGAAGAAGGCCACTAGACTTCTCCTTTGCGATTATTGTCCCTTCTATCCCCAAAAAACAACGAAGACGATGTTTGCACAGCACCGTTATGTGGGACAGCGGGTCATTAGTTCGCGTCTTGGTGTGGTGATCGTCAAAATAGAGTGCTTCTCAGGCAGTGTAAGGCTTGGCACTCACTAGTTTCCTTCTTCGCCGGCTTTTGTTGACGGCCGGCTGTTGTGCCTTTTGACCGTGGTATGACAGGTCATGCCTTGCAAAACATTGCAACATAAACCACGATTATTGTTGGGGTTTGAAGAGAGTAGTAGAAGTGTGGCCTAGTCTAGAGGAAGAAAAGCTGGTCAGCGGAGCTTACATCGCTACCTCGTTCTCTCTTACGGATTACTCACCCTTCAAATCGTTGGCGAAGCAACAGAAAAAGCTGTATGTTTCCCGCACTCCCGCCGACTGCCGACTATTCTCAGACTATTTTTCGGACTAATCCTTTCATACTCACCCTACATAAGGATTACGATGCAACATATCCCCTGCTCGTAGGCTCGATTATACTTGTCATGGTTAGATTATAGGTTACCATGGATGAGGTAACCGCAACTTTCTTCTACTTTCCCGCACTTCCGAACCATATCAAGACTATTCTCTTCCTACATGCCCTGCATCCTATTTGCCCTGCACAAGGATCACGACGCAAAATTGTTCACGTTCGCGATGCAACAGAGAAAGCTGTACGTTTCCCACAACTTTCTTCTAATTCCTGCACTTCCGAATCCCGTGTTGTCAATTATCAATTCTGGACTACTCTCAAGACTATTCCCTTCATACTTACTCTACACAAGCATCATGACGCAAGGTCGGGCGGTTACCGTCCGTGGGCGATGCAACAGCAGAAGACTGTACATCTCCCGTAACCTCCTTCTACTTCCCCGCACTTCCAAATTCCATGCTGTCGACTCTCGATCGCTCGCAGACTATCACTATCTGGAAGCTAAGTCTTTGGTCTGTAATGTGCGGAAGGAGGGAGGCGAGAAATCTGGTTCCATACCGACTGTCGCTGTTGCTGTACGACCGAGACTTGGAAGTGCGACAACGACCATCAATGCACAGTAGGCCGGTTCGGACCTGTCTGTGGGTGTCCGTATAGACTCGCGTTGGTATTGTTGAGTTTTGGGTGCAATCTAACTCGACTTTTTTCTCCTCCTCATCTCGAATGGGTTCAGGTAAAGAAAACGAGGCCTGGAAAACTATCGGTCAGCAGTCCAGTACTCACTAAGAGTTGCGACAGCCCGGCTTCCTGAACGCTGCAAATACCGGCAGGGCAGATTGTATATAGCAACTGCGACAGTGCATTCATGTTCAAGAAAGGGCGAGTTTTCTGGATTATTGGGTGGTTCACGGGCTGTACCGTCGATAACAGTGCGACCGTCAATTTCTCCAATGGCGAAGCATGTTGCTCGTTGCTTTGGAGACATGAAGGATGACATTGCAATGCTGCTAGAGCGAGGAGCAGGCATCAAGTCTGTTGACGTCAACAGAAACGCTTCACTCGACCCTACATGCAAAGCGCGGGGTACAACTGATAGAACTTTACTCAAAAGGCATCAACAGCAAAGCATGTCTTCTTTCTTTACACATGGCCTGCAGCCGTAGGCGTGAAGGTGCGGATCTTGTATGTGACCATTAATTCTCCCACCCCTAATTGTTGTCAATTAACCGACCGAAGGATTGGTATGCGTCCTCACATTGCATGTTAACGGATGTAGACAATTGTACAGCAAAGAGGCTAAGGCAACCCCCGGAACATTACCACTCCACTTGGCGATATTCTCCGTAGAAATGTCTTCTTTTATCTCATGCTGCCTCCAGCCAGCACTAACAGATGATACAGGTATAACCGATTGCAGTCAGCCAAGCAACTTGGCTTTCCCAAGGTGAAATGATTGGAAAACTACATCGTTCTGATACCAGTTGTGGGATGGTCTCCGCAGAAACTTTGTCGGTGATTGTATTGCATCGCCTCAAGCTTTTCTTCTCATGTCTTATTCCAACGGACAGCATGACAACGTATCGACTGGAGAAAGCCCTCCGCACGGCTCCTACTTTCGCGAAGACCCGAGTCCCAGTGAGCTCACTTCCTGTACATTCCGTTAGTTGATCACTGATCACATTCGGGTCCGCAATAGAAGTTGCATTACACAGACCTTACTGTCTTCTCCGTACCTACAAGTGGTTCCATCGGTATCGTTGGCTATGCTTAGAGGATCTTGTGATCTATTGCTTCTTATCGGCTCAAAGCTGCTGCGAGATGTCTAAGATATCTCTACGGCTGTTCTATTAATAGAAGCGGCTTATCGACTATCCCAAACGATGGACTTGTAATCTCAGCCTTGATCTTCTTCAGAGCGCGTCGGGACGATGGTTGTGAGTTCTTGTCACGTTTTCTCTTTGTCGCAAACCATCGAAGTTGTTCTTGTCCAGAACGTCTTGTCGGTTGCCTCCCTAAAATTGATGGCGCAATTTACCGCTCCCAATAATACATTTATGAACGTCTCCGTTCTTCGATGTTGATGCTCATGGCATTCTCTGTCCCAACCTTAGTGCAGAATTTCATCACTTAATAGACGGGTTAGGTCTTCGGGTAATTATCTTAGCTTTGGGATGTGACGCGGTAGCTTTCAGGCCGTTATCGCATTGATATCGCTGTACAACTCTGACTTTTTCCTCATATCGGACTATTGCACCGGACTTCTATATCGTGTCGACGCTGCTCATCGCGGTCCAAGTGATCACGAACAAGACCTTTAGCTTCAATGATAATGACTAAGGCCAACATGAAATCCACGACCCCCTCATAGACGCTGCTCATCGCGGTCCAAGTGATCACGAACAAGACCTTTAGATTCAACGATAATGACTAAGGCCAACATGAAATCCACGACCGCCTCATGCAGTCTAGTGAGCCAAGACTGTCTTATATCATCCCAACCGATTGATGGAACTTATCAGTTCAGGAGACCAAATATCAGAAAGCCATAGGCCAAAGTTATGATGGGCTGAGCGGAGGCTCAAGGGAAGGGGATAAGAAATTTGGGGTCGTAATCATTGTCTGGCTGTAGTGGCACCAACAGTTCAGATACTCGAACATGATTTAAACCGGATATTGGTATATTCCTGTGTCCCTACATTTTCAATGTGCAGGATAAACAGATCAATACTTCCCGATTTCATGAGTTATTAATTAATGCAGTGAATGCAGTCTTTAGACAAAAGAGTATGGTATCTGTCCGGTAGTGCTTTCAACAAAGCGACTGTAGATACTTCTTGATCAAGGCTGATCCGCTCTAAAGACAAGATTCGAGATCGGGAAGGAATAGGAGATTCATCTGAGGCTTTTAATTTCGGACGAAGAAATGTAGCTAATCGATAGGTTAACAGCAGCCGTGGACATAAACACACCAATCCGCACTCTTCGTCAACAATGGCTCCTTCCCCTGGTGGACGGTCTGGGATGATCATAGAATATTTGAGACTTATAACGGCTTGCCTTGAGATGATTTTGAGAGGTCTTGAACCCATTTCTAGACCCCCAGTACAGGATGCAAGTCGATTTTAGAATCTTCTGGGTATAAACCCCTCTGACAAGTAGTCCAGTGTCAGGATGTCCATGTAAGGAAGGTTGGGGCTCTATACGATGAAAATAAGATGATCGGCTAAGTAGAATATGATTTGCAAGCCCGAGACAGAGGTAGTTGCCTGCGATGTACTAGAGTATTGTCAAAAACCTCCTGGGGCCGATGATAGGTTCGACCGCAGTGGATACTCAGTACTCAGTACCCAGGGCAATGCCCAGTATACCGCCGGTGCGACGTGAAGAGTTAGACGGCAAGCAGCCGATGCTGATGTAATACCAATATAAAGCGTGCTCAGATTTACTCGGATCATTCCGACCAACGGAACTGCCTTTTTTGTCTCGTCGGTCTGTATCAAGTCCGGGCTTTTGAAAACATTGCCATTATCATCGGAGTAGAGGTATGTGTGGATGCAGTAGAGGTGTGGTGACAACTATCGACGTGACGCGTACGCGTAATTGTGCGTTTTGACTCACCGACTCGCTGGTACCTGTGTCGAGCGTTAAGGGGCGAAAACACGTTCAGCATCTTCCCCAGTTGGATGACTTTGGGATCGATTGTGACTCTTCAATGGCCTCAATCTGAGTCAATACTCGCCCTGGTCGCCAAGACTGCGCTAATGACGGGGTTGAAGCTCGCTAGTGCACTGACGCCCACTGACACTCGGATATGGTGGTTATCACCTCAGGCTTACGAAATATACGGCAGTCTTGTGCAATGTAACCTTGAAGTGGGTAAATTTTTGGAGACCATAAAACAGAACATCTTCCCATTCCATGACCACCATGAACGGTTTAATGTTGGTGTAGCCTTGCCTAATTTAATTTGGCTGTAATCGGGCAAATAATTTATTCTACTGGGCGAGCAAAAACTATAGCGATTGCCCATCATAGAAAAAGGACACTAGGTATTTTCTCATCAGATCTTACGGGAAAAAACCGTCTTCTAGTTTGCAGATCCGATATAGCGGGTCGAAAAAAAGCTGTAGAGGTCCCAAAGAGGTCCTCGTTCATATTCGGACCCCTTTTAAGAAGATAACAGGTTTAGGAATGTGCTCGACCAGTAGACTATGCTTAGGTTTTCCGTACTGATCGTTCTGTGCCCTCGGACTCGGGCATTCACCATCCCCTTGCTAGCAGTCGGCAGATGGCGGCCCGTGAAAGCGGCACAAGTAACCGTCCCGAATGCCGATGAGATTTTAGAAGAACCTTCAACTTGAACATCCTGAAACGTTTGACACGGGATTGAATTGGATGACGCGATGGAAGATGGTGTTCTGCGATAGTATTCGCCGACCATGCTATTTAGGGTTAGTTGTACATGTCGATTTCGACGATCTCATCTCGCGTGCGCAGAACGAAGAAGGAAATTATTCCTGCTGCGACTCAAGCCTTGACAGAAATTATGTGGTTACACTAACATGCAGAATCGAAATTTCGGGCAGAGAGATGTTTGATTCGAAGCAATCCGAGCCGTCGTTGCTTGGCATCATGATCAGTTGTCTCACAATTAAATCGGGACCCGGGAACCGGCTAACACAGAAACAAAGGTCTTCTACCATTGGAGTGAATTTATCAGCACATGTCGGGCTTTACAATCAGAGGAGTGAGGTCTTGACGTGACATGGGGCTTGGATACAGTACTTATAATATGTTTGCAAGGTTATCAAGACGTTGGAAGCTTGGAACATCAGGAACGTTCCAAGGAAGACAAGTAAGGGACAGAAGAGCTGGTTGGCTCGGGAAACATGCGACGCCCAGAAATCTTATCTTCGCACCCTGCTACTCTGGGTCCTTTCTGAGATTAAAACCCTCATCTTCGCTTTGAACGGCAAAAGAATTTTTAATGTTAGTTAAGTAGCCGGCTGTATGGCTCTTAGGAAAGAGCGTACCACTAAGTAGGGTAGGTTTGTGTCTCGCCAAACCCTCCCATAAGCCTTCTATGTCGCAACCTGACTGTGGTCCGTGGAGTTGTATTGAATTGCGCATTGCGCGATAACTGAAACCCGATGAATATCCCACGTTGCTGACATGACACCTTCATAGAATGTGTTTTCTTGGGTCCGCTGAGCGCGAAAACAAGTTTGGAGCGGCGCTAGTGAACCGAGTTCAGCAAGTATGTGCTTACGGCGAAGAGTTCAGAACCATTTAGAGTTTGCACTTTGAGAGATGAAAGACTTTTGTTTCATGTGCCTTCTGCGATACAGAAGCTACGGGTGAAAACTTCTGATTATATCTGATTGGCTCTTCCGGGGGCAGTGAACACTTGGCCTGCTTGGCCAGTCTTAGCCTTCATAATGATCTGTGATAATTAACGATTGACTAGGGTTTGTCCTAACACATCATACCTGACTCTAAAAACGCGGATCCATCAAAGTTAGCGCCCACAAAGCTATAAACACGTAAGTGCGGCCTTGGTCATCGACTTGCGAGGATAAGCGAACGGCGATGTGTTTCCCAAACTAGAAGATGAAGAGAAGTTGTATGAATTTCCACGTCAGAAGCTGCATGGCTGTGTAGAAGACTTTTGAGATTGCGGCGTTGAAAGAAAGAATTGTGCCGCAGAAATAAGAAGTCCGCGGATGCAATCTGGGAAAGGTTCCATACGACAAGTTACAACTTTAGAGATGGCATTTTACCCCAGCATGCAACAGATACCTGTTTGGTGAAGGTCGAATCTGGGGTTGAGTAACTTGGCATCAACAGATCTACACCGTCGGAGTTACGGCCCTGTTTTGTTTGGCTTCATAACAAAAAATATTTCTCACCAAGGCACTACTAATAGGCTGCTGAATGCGCTCTTCGAGTTGATAACCCTTGGTCAATTATGCCGCCTGTACCAAGCTCAGAATCACAAGATCCAGCCGCGACGGCCACGTCGATACTGAAGGAACGACGCTTCAAACTCAGCAGGCAAGTCTCACCATCATACACCGGCAATTACACTAATCGTTTGCAGGGCTTGCGATAGATGTCGGTGAGTCGTAAACCATGTTTCCAGGTCAACTTTGGTTCTCAACAATGCCGAAGGCGGCGCCGAATAAAATGCGACGAAGGCCACCCTTGTCAGGCGTGTCTATCTGCAAATTCCGCGTGTACCTTCGAGGAACCAGGCAAGCGCACTCACCCTCACAAATCCAAGTAAGCAAGGCTCTGTTACTGCTGCAAATCATTGATTTTGCAGGCGGACAGCTACGCTTGAAGACCGAATGAACCATCTCGAGGCCCTAATCCAGGCTATTCCAGCAGCTGTCTTTGCTGGTGCTACTACCCCCGCATTGAACGCCATAAAATCCGCTGCCGAATCAGTGAATGTTCCATTAAATTATCCTAATTTTCCTGCTGGCGTACCTCCTCCTTCTCTTCATACGTTTCCCCTTACAAATCCTTCAACACATTTTACTGCCGAACCCAAGGCCGAGGGTTCTAGTCCAACAACGGCCTTCAACAGTCTATTCAACTCTAACAATCGATCAGTTCCTTCTCCGGACCAGTTTCCGGAGGATACCTCTCGCATGCCGCTATCAGCTTCTTATCTCTACGTTGATGACGAGGGATATACGCGATGGCAGGGTGAGACCTCAGGCCTGCCACTCTTGGACTTGTTGTTGGAGCGTCACTCGGTCTCAACCCGAGATGTCAAAGATGGTTCACCACAACCCCAACAATCAGACCCATCTTCTCCTGCTTCTAGTCACCACCAACAACAGGACTGGTTTCCTAACCGGACATCACGTCGAGCCGATGCTAATCCTCAGATTCTTTGGAGGCTCATAACTTCTTACATTGTTCCAGAATTGATGGACAGGTACGTGACATGCTTGGCAGGACTTCAACCCGTCACTGACCACATTGGTTACAGTTTGGTGCAATGTTATCTCTCCACTTCTTACTACATCCTTCCATTTCTCCACGTCCCCACGTTCCTCTCTGTATGTTCTTCTTCATGTCCGTACACCACGATAGCTGACCTCAAACTAGGACTATGGAAACCCACAAAAATGGGGTGAACCAGGGTTCGCCGCTTTCATCGTAGCGATTTGCTGCCTTGCTTCACGCCACGTCGACGATCCCCGGGTCCGAGCAGATCCAACTGACGGTATCTCTTCAGGGATCCAATGGTTTGAACTTCTAGGTCGTCTTCGCACACTCCCCATCGCAGACCGTCCCACCCTCTACACGATCCAAGCAGACCTCATTGCGGCAGTCTATGCCGTAGGTCTAGGACGCTTATCAAAGGCGGCCGCTCTCCTATCAGAAGCCATTACAACCTCCATCGACGCCGGTTTACACCGCTCAGCGGATGGTTATGACTATTTCGATCCAATCGAGGAACAAGTCCGCAAACGAACATTTTGGTGTGTCTACATCTGGGACAAACAACTCGGTGCACATTTTGGACGACCGCCGATGATTCGATTGAGAGATTGCGATGTGGGTGAACCTGCCCCCGTTGACGACGAGTATATCACCAAAGACGGTGTTGGTGTTCCCCCTCCTGGTGTCGAATGTCGTATGAGCGCGTTCGTCGTCTCATTACGCATTCTTGTCGTTCTTGAATCCGTCTTGGATATTCCACCAGCGAGACATCCGGACGTGTCTTCGCCATTTTTGCTTCGTGCTGCAATGAACATGTCACGGTCGAAAGGCTTTATGGAGTTGAGAGAGGAGGAGGCGTTGTTGGATGAGATCCATCGGAGTATTCCTCCCTATTGGGCACATACGCCCAAGACGTTGACGGGGGAGGATACGGTAAGGGTGACCCAGGCGGAGAGGCTACACTGTGCCGAACATTTTGTGCGTCTATTGATCTATCGGCACCGGTTTTCCCAGTTGGTCGCTGAGAGGACTGGGCCTGGGAAGGTTGATGAAGAACAAAGTGATGCGGAAAAGGAAGCAATGATTGCTGCACATAACTCCGCGCTGCAGCTTATCACCACCCATTTACTCGTTGCGAGGAAAGGGTTGATGACATACTGTAAGTTTTTGAATTCTTTTTCGTCCAGTTTTGCTTATACCACGGCGATAGATGGTGTACATGTTATTCATCAACTAACGGCTGCTGGCCGCACCCTGGTGGCGGTATTGCTCAACTGCAAGTCCGATGCACTACAGCACCTTATACCCTCAGGCCTGGACGCCGTACGGTCTTGTGTAGGCCTGCTTCGAAAATTCAGCGGACGTTATGTCTGCGGTCTTCGCTCTGGAGATCTAATGGAAGAATTCTGCCGACGTGGGTCTTAATCTTCTACGGCAGACCTTTACTAACTCGTACGCAAAGTAACGCAGATTCCATTAGAACTCCAAGGTCAAGATAACGTGCAGACCAACTCTAGACCGGCTTGGATACGTCCTGTGCGGAAGAGAACTTCGCCACGGGCGGAACCCGTATCTCAGCACAGCAGTCCCGAAAGTTTTTCGCCGTCTGAATACTTAGCCGACACATCATCAACTATGGGCGGTTCGATGTTCCAGACAGCGACTTCTGCTGCTTCTAACGGTGCTTTATCACCATCATCACACTTTGGTGCCAACTCAACACCAGCACAATCACCAGCATTTATTGATCCTTCAGCGCTATCGATGGATCAACTCATTCGAGATGATGCGCATATGTATATGTCGCCAGAAGTGATGGCGATGTTGGACAGTGGACAGATGTTCACACCCGACTATATAATACAAGAGGACAGTTTTAGCGATTCGTCTTTTCTGAAAATGAATGGACTCGTGGCTTCTCCTTAGCTCTGCTGCCTCTTCTTTCGTTTTTTTGTTATTTGATTACTATGATATACCACTGTAGGCATATAGTCGCGTCGCTATGTATCCTCGCACTCAATTGTAATATTAGCTGCCTTGGTCTCAATAGCGACCTTGGGCGACCTTGGACTCCTCGGGCTGTTGCGAGTCAGAGCGTGAGTAAATCGCTATTGTGATTTACATTGCCCCTTCCCTTTGTCTTACCGGATATAGACATGACTTTGTTCTTCTGGAAGAAACACGAGGCTATCCGGGCCAAAGCAGGAGTCAGATGACGGCATTTAATCTCGATTTGATCCAAATCGAGTTTTTCTTTGTTCATGAGCGTGGGTGAAACTTCGTTACAAAGTAACTTGACTCGATTGCTTTAAAGGCCTCCCTTTGAGAGTTGACATGTTGACACCCTTCTGTCGACCTTGGTGAAGGTCCTTTTTTATTTATCAGCTTTCCGGCACGCGCGCGATGTTTCGCCTACTATAAGTGTCGGTTGCAAATTCCAGGCTCGGACTTTTGCCCTTCATGCAACCAGCTCAAAGTTTCATTGATGCACTCCCCGTCGAGCTGCTTTCGTTTATCTTCGTCTTGGCTACCCATACATATACAGATCCTCAAAATACCGTCCCATTTACTCCAGAGAGCGTGAAAATTCCGCTCATTCTTTCAGCTGTGAACCGACATTGGCGCTTTGTAGCCTTGGATACGCCAGCGTTGTGGACCAGCCTCTGTGCTACGCTTGGTTCAATTGGAACCGACTCTTTGTTCGATGCTTCTCTTCTTGTTTTGTACATTTCTCGCTCCCGTCATGCTCCTCTAGACGTTCTTATTGATGCTAGAGACCACGAATGGGATTTCTCGGAGCCCGAGTGCGTTTTTCCTTTGTTTTTTTGTCGTGAATTTTGAAGCATTACCAGAATTTTATCTGCACATGAATACAGCACATATGTCCCTCCCTTTTCCAAGGCACATATGGATACCGCCGTATCTTTATTGCTGCCCCACATATCTCGATGGCGGTCCTTTGTCGTGCTGACAGACACTTGGGCGCCAATGCACACGGCCCTATGCTTATTGAATGCCACCCTCGTCAGCTCAGAAGCACCCGTCCTCGAATCACTAATCCTTATGCGCTGCAACGAGTATGTTAGTCATTCCCCAGAATTCCAGCCCCCAGCACTCAAGGTCCCCGCGTTCCTGGAATTCGAACCAGACCTAGATACCAACCCCTTTCCTCGATTACGACAGCTAGTTCTCCGAGGAGTACACGTAGACTGGGCGTACCTCCAAAAATCTTCTTCCCTGCAGAGCTTAGAAATCTCTTCGCATTCCCCTGACGTCCGTCCGCGTCTCCATGACTTCTACAGCATTCTTTCGACAGCTACAAAGCTTCGAAAGCTGACCTTGCACGGTTCTGGTCCTTCGATGCCGGACGATTGTAGACGTATCCCCGACACCTATCTTCGTTCTCTTTGCCTCCACTCTCTAGAGGAGCTCGTCTTGGGCTATCATTCTATTGTCGATAGCATCAATCTCCTCGAGATGTTGGATATGCCAAACCTAAACTGCCTCACTCTTGAGGACGCCACGCACCCAGGAGACATCGACGATCTCGACGCAACACCGCTTTTGATATATCTCGCCCAGGGTGCACGTCCCGTAGTGCAATCCATTGTAATCAGGAGCGTGGTCAACGGACAGATACAGCCTGTACCGACACCAAAGGAAACGAAGGTGTCTTCCGAGGATGCGAGGAAACCTCCAGCACCACCGCCTCGGAGGCCTTTGGAGCGAGTAGAACACCTAACGCTCAAACGCGTCAAAGCCCATCCACAAGATTTCCAATGTTTCTTCCAGCATCTGACGTCTCTACAACATCTCGAGCTCTGCTCGACCAATCTTGATCCTCTCGATGCTCTGTTCCCCGGTCGCACATTTGTTCCTTTTCCTCTACTTGAGAGTGTAAGGATGGAATGTCCATGCCCGCAGCTTACCTCTTTGACCATCCGAAACTTGGACTCTGAGCGGTTTCCCAATACGCGGAGTAAAAATATTGATGAGATGTTAACTCAACTTAACATCTCCCGAGCAAAACTCGGAGCTGGAGAAGTACAAGTCGACTTCTATGTCAGTTCGGCTAGGATTCGTGAATGGGCGATGCAGGGGCTGGATCTTGTTGGGGTGACTAAAGCGTACCCATTCATTCATGGAGACTATGAGGAGGATGTGTATCATCAGGATCCATATGAATCGGACTCGTATGAAGAGGATGCTTTTCAACTTGGAGGAGCATTCAATGATCCGCTATTTGACGCGTATTATGGGGGTAGAATTAGTTTCGCTTCGTAAATGCGAAATGGACCATTGTTTTGTAGCGGTATTCTGTTGTGTATATGTAAGACTTGAATGTATGAATAGCTTTTTTGGCTGCATGTTCATCGACATCTATGGCGTGAGTTGCGTGAGTGGTACTGACTCAGGAGTGACGTGTCACGTGCTACGCGCTTATCGGCTTCCATTTTCCGGTTCTTTTGTGTTTTCAACAATTAGGATTGTCAGGCGACGTAGTGGTTCACAATAAACTGGTCCAGGCTAACAACGTTATCTCCGGTCTTTTGTTCTTGAGACAGCTATATATCCTGCAAATGAAATACTTGAAAGTGCCGTGGCCTGGCTCGGGAGCCTAAAGCGAATTTATACCCGTTTCGTTCTGTTTCTACTCTTAAACGTTGTATCCATACTCTCTGCGCTCTCACTGTCTCACTATGACATTCGCTATCGTCTTCCCGCCGCCGCCGCCAACGACGAACACACTCACTTCTCGCCAACGAACCCAGCTTCTGCGGAAGACGAAGAAGCTCGAACGCGTTCTAGGTACTCCACCTCGTCTTATTGACACTCCATACATTAGTGGTAAGGACTCTTCCTCTCAATTAGTCCCTTTACCAATCCTACGTAGAACCTCGCAGTATTAAGAGTCGCTCACTTTCTCGCTGTTCTGATTACTCCATTCTGAGCTCTACATCGTCGTTCAGTAGCTCCCATAGCCGCCAGAGCTCTTCCGCTTCATTGCTATCTACCCGCAGTTCTCGAGTATCATCCAAAGTACTCGATGACTTTTACAAAATGAATCTCCCAGTTCTTCGTTTGACCGTTCAACCCTCAGAATCGTTGGACACTATTCCCGCATCTCCGGTCTCATCCAATTGTTCCGATGAATCTGATCCGCGTTTTGTTTTGCGGCCCAACGCAGATGTAGCCGAAGCAGATTATCCTTCATTTACAATTCCAACAAATAATACCTTGCGTCGTCAGAAGCTCGAGCGTCTCCGCAGAAAACTCGGAGATGGGATACCCTTTGACCTCGTTTTTCCGAGTCCTGACGATGATGAGTCTGAAGATTCAAAATCTAGTACTTCATCCCCTCTAACAAAGGACCTCCCGCCTCTCCCCCGCCAATCCGAGCGCAAAATCACTTCAGCGCGAGATTCTCTCATCGTAATGACCACCTCACCCAGTCGTCCAGGGTACAGAATCAAACGAAAGCCAGTTCCCAAAATTGTGGCATCGCGCCCTGCACCGCCGCCCCCATCTCCTTCCCCACCGCCCTATTCCCCGTCTTCCTTAGGGGCCAAGACTTCACAAACTTCTTCGATAGCCAAGCCTCGCGACCAGATGACAAAGGCTAGACTCTCTTTGATATTGGAAAGTCCAGATGAACATGGGAATACAGTCATCGAAGAGATGGAAGTATCGTTGCTATCCAGCAAATGGAGGCGGAGCTCCTCGGGATATGACTTTGATGCTAGTGGATGGTTCGAGGATAATGCAGTGTAGATGCGATGCTGATGATGTTCTTGGGTTCTGTTTTTGTACATAGTATATTTCCAGATACGTAATGGCTTATACATGCCACGAAAATCAAGCTCGCTGGACGTTCTTCTCTTTACCATTCCTGTGCATCAACAGCCAATGCTGTAATAATCCTCTTCCTTCTTCCCGTGTCCTTCCCAATAAGCACGACAGCCAACAAAAATGGCAAAGTGAATAGAAACACAAGCGAAACAACCACTCCAACCCCAATCGAGTGCTCCGACCATGTATAAATCAAAATTCCCAATGCCAAACACGAACATCCGAAATACAGCATAGGCAATGGTGCGGATAACGAAGTGGCAAAGAACCAAATAGCAAGTCTATGGTCCAGCCACCTCCTAGAACCCGGATTTACGACCAACCTTCTAGAAAGATGGAACGCAATCGGGTTAGCCTTTACAGTCTTCTCCTCGATACCTTGCTGCCATTCGAACTCATACTCTAAAAAGAGCTTTTCCGCTCGAGACAGTCGTTGTAACCATCGAGAACCCAAGAAGGCTATCATCGCTGCCATCGCGTCGATTATTAATCCACTGAGGAATAATGCGTTTACTGCACGAATTGGCATAGATTCTCCCGTGTCTCGAATGAACGTTATGCTCATGAAAAGTATCTGAGCTTGAATGGATAGAAGAATGGGAGCCTGAGGGTAAATTTGAGCTCACATTAGAGTGTGAGAGCTTACTGCGACAGAAAGAATTTCGAATCCACGAAGAAAGTCATCAAAGTGAGGCAGTGGGACTAGAAAGTATTGATTATTATCGCTAGTAAGGTCGTACGAGCACAATACCGCCTCGTAAGCTTCTCGAGTCCGACAATGAGTCGGTGACATGTCCCGTGGCAGTAGGGATAACAGACGAGGGGGCGTAGTCAGGTTGAATGGGGACAGGCATGAAGGAAAGGAAACAGTACAGCACATACCTACACCGCACGAGCGTGGTTGCTGCGCGCCTTCACGTAAGATCACGGGGGTGCAACAGGCGGCACTACTACAACCTCCGAACAGCCAATCAGATGTCAAGATTGTAAAAAGAATTATTGGCGATATGATTTTACTAGCAGGTCATTACAATATCCATATAGCTTTAGGTTCGTGAAATACTATCCCTTTATTTGGGTTCTTCGATCGACTTGGGGAAGTGGAAAATATTGCGAGGATCCACCCGCTTCTTGATCGACTCCAAACGAGCGTAGTGGCTGCCGTAGTACAGCGATTGCCCTGCAATGCACAAGTTAGCAAATAATAATGCTATTGCGAAGCGTAGACTCACAATTAGTCAGTCTGTCGTCGATATAATTGAGATATGCGCCGTAGGAGTTGCTGGGTATCTGAGAGGTGATACTGTTCGCGACACCTGCAACTCTGGTTAGCTTCGGTGTGCTAAATAAAAGGGCATCTCACCATCAACAAACGTGAACCCGCTACTTGGATAAGGAGGGACTAAATTGGGAGCAGAAGCATAGAGTTGGAAAGTAAAGGTCGCATTTCGATGAGCGAAGGCTGTCGAATCAACGGGAACTTTGTTGATTGCCGAATTACTGCCTCCGTACAGCTCGACTTGCATGAACCAGTCCTGGAAGAGCCAGGCATCAGAATCAGAAGACTTAGGAACGAACGAATGCTTACCAAGTTGGTGGTAAAGCCGGCAGTAGCCAGATATTTTGTAAACGAAGTCCAGGCATTGGCATTGAGCGACGGTATCATCAAGGATTTGGCATAAAATGTATCCGTGGAGTCGGGTGCTGAGTGGGTGTTCAAGGTACCTTTTCCGCCGAGGACGGAGACACTGTCGATGTAGGTCCCATTTCCAGAGAGGGTGCTCGAACTGGGTGCCGGTAATTTAGCAAGTAGTGGTTGCAGAGCGGAAGTCATGGCACTTTGAGCTCCATACCAAGCGCCAGAGAGTTCAAACGAGACTTGACCATTAGTGTTGCCTCGGTCAAGATTGATTTCCAACCCGAGCTGCGGTGGGATGTTCGTTCGGACAAAATTTTGTAAAGTTCCAAGAGCATTGGCAGCGACGGCAGCAGTCATTTGCCACTGGTACTGGAAGACTTTGGCGTACTTTGGGATAGGGAACGTCTGCACATTTATCGACGTTACAATTCCGAACGAACTGGAGGATCCACGGATAGCCTGTAATATATCAGCATGTCAGCATCGACAACCGGGACAGGGAGCGTCCTTACCCAGTAGAGATCGGTATTACTAGTGTTTGACGCAGTGACGGTGGTGCCGTTAGCAAGCACGACAGTAGCAGAAATGACTGTATCAAGTGTAAGGCCCCACATGCGAGATGTAAACCCAAATCCGCCATGGCCTGCGGATGGATCAGATGAATACCTAATATATCGGGAATAACGAACCTGAATGCCCTCCGATTCCAACGTAAGGACAAGTCCCGTGTGGCAGCGCCCGACCAACCGCGTTCAAAGCCAGCGCCACATCGCCTAATCTGTTTCCGGTTTGAATAGTGGCTACGCCCGTTTTCGAATTCACAGTGATACTGGTCAGTTTGCTAAGATCTACGACAACAGTGTTGTTGGTCCCACCCAGTCCGTTAGCGATGTAACTGTGCTAGAGAAATATCAGTGGCCGGACATGGCTAAGGATAGCGGGAACATACACCACCGCTGCGAGCGACAATGGGGAAGCCTGAAACAGATTTGAGTATTGAAGCAACATCTGCTGATTGGTTTGGATACACGACAGCGGCGGGTCTGACAGTGAATCTTCGATTGTCTATGAAAACAACAATCAGCGCAAAAACAGTGTATATGGATACGCTACTCGCAGGCAGCACTAGCCCCGGCATACTGAGCGTCACCAGGGAAATATGCAGTAAGACCAAGGCTGGTCAAATTACCCTGCAAGCTGGTCTGCGCGGCAGCGAGAAGAGAAAAAGACGCTAGGAGGAAGGATAATGAGAGACGCGTCATTGGCGGTAAGGATCAGATGTCTTTACCTATAGGAGCTCTTATACGCTCCCGGACTCGGAAATTGTTCACCATTACATCAGGGCCATGTAAAGAGGGGTTTCGTGCGTTGAGGCCGCGATCGGGCTACTTCGCGTAATGTAAATTCGACAGAAAATCCACTGGGGAAGTCACCCGCCTTCGACACCGGCTTGAGCCTGGACCTAGAAGCATCGACTTCGTAGCACTCAAGCGTATTTCTCTTTGCTCTGCAAAAGCGACGAAAAATCTTTAGGCCGCCCGCCCATGACGATTGGAGTCCGGTGGATTATGCCATTATGGGCGCGTGCTAAGATCCCGACACCGCAAACTGAAACAGACACTAGTCTTAATCATTACGAGTCACCTGCTGCCGCCGCTGTCTGTGAGGCCCAAGAGCGGCTCAGAAGCCAGTTTGAAATGCAATATTACGATCTTGGGCCTTCAATTGCATGTGCTACCAGAACTCAGAGGTTAACAAAAATCATCTCTACCGAGGGATTATTCATTCACCACGTCGGAGGAGTTCATGAACACTGCAAGTCTCTGTAAGTATTTGTGAACATTGCAATATAGAGAGCAGGCAGATTCCAGAATGACAGCCCAGAGTTGGGAAAGAGATCCAGGAATGATGTAGTGCAAATGCATCATTACGTCGTCGCATGTGCCATAGATCCGTCGGAGACGGGTGTGCTCGCGAGCATTCTTTGCCAAATAGTCACGTGTCTATCCACTGATAAAAATTTCAACAAACATCACGTGTGCTCTATATATGGCAAAAATTCATAGATTAGTCTCTGCAGCAAGAATGAAGAACTTTTGCACAAGTTCCTTGCACAGTTCTGTGTACAGTCATAGACTGTCACTTTAGTGGGCCATCCCCAAAGGGTAGTCTCTTCTAAACAGACTAACCACGATTGCGACATAGTGACATGCGATATGGTTGGAGTCTGTCACTTAAGTGACCGAATATGTGCGTGACCCCCCTACTGATGTAATCATGCATCACGAGGATGCAAAAATTTCGCATCGTTGACGTGTCGTAGTACCGTTAGAATCTTAGGATGGCTTGAGAATGACTTATACAATATCATATTGTCAAATAAGAATGATATACTTAAGAGAGCAAACCCCAAACCCGACATATACGGCCCAGTGCACCGTCACAAACCTACCATCAATTGCGACCCTAAATGCTTTCCAAATACTGGATTTCGTTGAAAAATCATTCAGCAATGCAATCTGAGGGTTCTGAGGGCCTCAAAACCGCTCTGAGGTGGGAGGTGAACATATTGACAGGAAACTTGGAAAGCGTAGGTGATCCAGCATGGAGGAAGGTAACAGTGGAGGATATATAGGTGTCTATAGACAATGTTAGTCAGTTAGTGGAGAGATTGCAAACCATGTGGACGCACCTGCTCATTTCACCTAACCCAGCTTTGCTTCCCAGCCTAAACCACGATATTCTTGTTATACCTGCACCAAAATCGAGCCAAAGCATGCCATTGGTCACCAGAATCTTCTGTGATAGCGAGAGTCTTGTGCAATGGGGGAGGAGAAGCGAAATGAGCAATGGTCGTAGCTAGGCCTATAAGATTATGTAAGTTGGGGGGTCACGCACATATGACCCCGCGACAAATATAAGACTACCCCAAAGGGGTGGTGGATCCAAGGGTGTGCTTGAGCAACCTTATCAACCATCTCCTATGCTAGCTCCACATCACCTTGTCCCTAAACAGCTTCTTGCTCATTGCTCATCACCAATGTCAAGCTTCCTTTATTAGACTGACCACAGTCTGGTCTGGGTCAGGTCCGACCTATTTTTCCTGGACCCTAAACCGGACCTTGAGGGTTGGTCCACCCATCTGCTGGACCTGGGTGCACCAGGTTCACAACCAAAACTGATGAAAAGACGGTGATACACCCAGTTTGTGGCTGGTTCTAGAAACAGGAGTTTTCACATATGCATTACTAGTATCAGACTCACTACTGTATTTATCTGATCCAAAAATTGTCCCCTGTCCCCTCAAACTGGGAATGAAACTAAAAAAGGGGGGACAGTCCCCCCCACCTCAAGGGTCGGGAACTAAGGGGGGGACAGGCACTTAATTACGTTATGGGCACCAGGCACAAGACACGTTACGCCAACGACGTGCAACCAACTAAATTTGCTATTGACATCAACTATGCACAATCCCAATTTTCAGCATTGTATTTCTTGTTTTGAGACCGCTTGCATGCTGGACATGCTCTGTGTTCATGTTACGCGCCGCGCCGATCCGGTCCCGACGCCCGACGCCCCCGTCGGTACTTCCACCACATTCCCGACGGTCCGACTTCGGAACCCGTCGGACACCTCCGGGAACATTCGGAACGGCGCTCCACAATCTGAGCTGGGATGCTGGTGATCTCTTTACTTCTGTATTCACTCTTTTGTTCTTAGTTAGTTACCCGATACCTCGTTCTGATTATCTACCGCCTCATGTATACCTCATGACCTTGCTTATATTCTGGAGTTCTTCCGGTAGTAGTATAAATAGTCTGTCGATAGTCGGTAGTACTCAGACGAAAAATCTAGTTGTCTTCCAGTCTTGTCTTCGTGCAACCTTCTCCAGTTCGCCCTCCGACCTTCCTTCCCGACTTCCCGAACTTCCCCCGTCGAACCTCCGTCGGAACCCTTCAGACACGTTCGGAGACCCTCGGAAATTACGGCACACAGACTACGGAAGCGCGTCACCGAATAGTGTTCGCGACAGTGTCGTTCTGCACGGGACATAACAGTTCAACAACACTGTCAAGGAAAGCCTGGTATCATCTTGTTCAGAATCTTCCGGTTCTGGTCGCAGATCTCGCAGCGCAATCTTGCACCAACACTCCAGCTGTTTTTGTTGAATATCCCACAGTGCTTGTAGAGCCTTGACACTTGTCAGTGAATCAAGAGAGAAATCAAAGGGTTCAGCCTTGCAGAGCTGGAATGACTTGGGTGGTGCATTAGTAGAGAAAAAGTAGAATAGTAAGTCTTAACTTCTTCACAATTTCTATGTTGTTCATGTCCTCCCAAGCTTTTAGAACCCAGTGAACACTCCGGTTGCATAGAGTTCCCAATGTCTTATTCAATACAATGTCATGTTCCGTTTTTCCTCTGCTCTCTAATTTTACCTTCACTTCTTCTGCCTGTTGAGACCATCGAATTGATAGTTTAATTGATTGTTGCATTACAACATCACAAGGCTGTGCAAGACTGGTGCATCTTGCTGGAACAAAGTCAAGAACTATCCATGGATGCGCTTTCTGGATCCATTCTTTGAACACGGTGGTGTGAATCTTCCAAGCATCAAGCTGGAGGATGCATTCTTGGTCCACGAGCTCATATCCCTCTATCTTCCCCTTCCGATAAGGAATCAAAATCAGCTCCGTCCACTGCTTCATTGTTTCAAGGTTTGACCAATGTGTCTGGGTCCCCAAATAATCAAACAGGAATCCATTCTTTCTGGCTTCTTGGTAAGATCTTGCATTCTTTGATGGCATGCTTGCTAATGTTAGTCCCTGATAGATGCACATTTGCTTTCCTTCTCTCACATTGCTTCCTCTTCTTAAGCCATTCCCTCTGATGCTCCTTTGCTAGTCTCTCAGCTGCCTGTTGAGCAGCTTCTTCAGCACGAGCCAATGCTCTCTCATTAGCTGCCAGTCCCTGCTTCTTTTGGGTCGCAAGCACTTCTGCTTGCAACGCAGGTGCAAAGAACTTGAACAGACCAATGTTATGCTTGGAAGGATGGACATGAAGGTCCACCTTTACTTTTGTGTTAAGGTTCGTTGCTTTTGATCCTTTGACATTGGGCTTGTTCACTGATTTTGTCTCTGCAGGTTTTTTGGGAAGCGGTGTTATTGATTCCAGTTCAAGGTAAGTGTCTACAGGATGTAGACCTGGAGTGGCAGGTATGGGAAGTGGTATTGCTGATAATGCTAAAGAGGTTCTTGTGAGAGATGCTGCTGTTCCAATTAATCTGGGTTCAGGGTAAGTGGCTACAGGATGTAGAGCTGGAGTGGTGGGTATAGGAGGTGGTGTTGCTATTTGAGCTAGACGAGGTGTTGTGAGTGCTGGCTTTTGGAGGGAGCACAGAGTTCCAAAGGAGGATAAGATGCCAATATCACTAGTGCCAAGTATGACACTGAAAGCATTGTGAAGGAGTTGGAAATTTCAGTGCAGGGTGCCTATGAAGAGGTAAGTTCTGAATAGATACATGTCCACTCTAACCTCTTGATTCATCTCCAGGATTTCTGCAATCTCCATAGGAGTAGCTGTCATCTTGTCTGGGAGCTTGGAGATCATAAATTGTTGGGTTGGTGAATTCATGGTGCTGAAGCCATTGAGTAAGTGATGTTTTGGCATATCCCAGCCTAACCCACATCCAAAAGACACTCTTTGGAGTTTGGTATCCACACATACAGCTTGATAATGGTTGTTATTCACATGGATGGGAAAGTATAACTCTTTGATTCTCCTCATTTGTAGATCCTCACCCAGCTTCCATAGACTCTGCAGGGGAGGCCTTGAATCTTTATTGTACAGGCCCCATTTGCTGCTCTGTAGAGTATAAAACATTGAGAGTGTCCCTACCTCAATTCCCTGCAAAGAAGGATTATCTGCTGCATCCTGTACCACACGTGACTGTAAGCCAAGGTAAAGTGCATCAATTTGGCAATCATTGACCCAGTTCCATCCCAACATGTCTGCTATGTCCACCAAGAGCAGCATACACTCTGTTGCAAAACCTCCAAGCTGTATACCCCATCCCAGGCTGTTCAGGTTGGACTCAAAACCTGCAAGATCCATTTGAATCTCGCTGTTAATGCCGTGCTTTATCAACCCAAGTTCTCTCTGCACATCAGTCCATTTTGTTTGACAGTGCAACAGAAGCCCCATTTTGAACCACCAATGCACAAACCAAAGAGGCAAGTGCATTTTTGGAGCTGTATAATGTCTTATAGAGCAGTTTCCGTCCATCCAGGCCTGTCCAACAACACGCACATCTGGAAAAAATGACTTAGACCTATGTTAACCTGAGGCTGCTCAAGTCAACCTGTGATCT